>JAKSZP010006045.1:0-31192 GCA_022478985.1 Massospora cicadina | reverse complement strand
CCCCCCTCAGCCCACTCTTATACAACTTCAGCCTTGACCCACTACTGCGAAATGTGAATGCCCAACTCACTGGGGTCCATGTGCCAGGCCAAACCCCAGTCAAGATGATGGCATTTGCAGATGATTGCGTGGTGGGGGTGTCTAATAACAAAGATGCACGCGCGCTTGAAGCCCTCATCCAGGAATATTCCTGGGTAAGCAACGCGGCACTGAACGCCTCCAAAACTGAAATCATCCTCCTTGGTAAGTTTCAGAACTGCTGGGCCCCAGCAACTTGTTCCCAATCTGGCCCATCTGCTCGCCCACATCCACGCCTTACTAACTCAACACACACCGCTCCACTGGTGCTCCCCTTTGTGCCACGTCCTACCATAGGACTGGTGCGCCATCTGGGCGTGTGGATAGAGGCAGGCGGATATGCGTCAGCAGTAATGGAGTGCCGCATACTGGACAACGTGATGAAGCGAATCGCCTCTCTCAGAGCCCACCCTACTACCCTTACTGGCAGGGTTGTTCTTGCCAACTCTATGCTCCTATCCAAAGTCTGGTTCGGAGCCCACGACATCCCCTTCTCCCCAAGCTTCTTCAAATCCCTGTATGCTTTGCTGCAAGGATGGCTTTGGTCAGGCCGCCCTCCACCAGTATGGCTAGAGGTCATGTTTGGCCCTCATCATCAAGGTGGCATGGGCCTGCTTGACTTCAAAGCCCATGCTTCCAAGATCCTGGGCACCTGGATCGCAGCCATCACCACTCCTACACTCCCATCCCAACACTGGTCCCGCGCGGCCCACTCCAACTTCTCCCGAGCCTTGGGCCTCAACAATCTATCAAACCCCCACTCCCTGATGAAATACCTCGCATCACACACATCAGCCACAGGTCCTCACGGGACTAAAACCCACTACAAATGAATCCTACTCTCCATGCGAAGCGCAGAGTGGAGAATTTGTATTAACGGACATACAACCCAAAGAGGCCGCCCCTCTCCTCAGTTCACACAAGAGGTACAGGGCTGCCCATCCATGATGGCGTGATCCCCATTTGACCCCATGTCCTATCCAGGGTGGACTACCTGGACATGATGGACATCCCTTATTCCACTGAGACCCAAAAGACTATCTGGAAATATGCACACCATCCTCTGTTGCAGCCTCAAGTCCGCTCCCATGTGTGGCGCTGCCTGAGGTGGATGTATCATACAGCTGAGTGCTCTAACGCTTTACACTCATCCTGTGTCATGTGTGGCCAGTATGGAACGCTGTTCCACCGCCTGGAGAAGCGTCCTACCTCTAAAGTGATATGGCGCGAAGTTCAACGTCTGCTGGGCCAGGATCAAACGCATCCTTCAGTCTGTCAATAGATATGTTTGCTTCATCAATGGCCTCCCCCCTTCCACCCTCCCTCCGTGCTCTGGTGGTTGCAATCGCCATGTGGACTATCCACATGATTGTCTTGGATGCCATCGCTGGCTCCATCCCCACCCTCCCAGAAGCTGTCCACAGATTCCGGTCTCATTTGGTGGACCACTTTCAAGCATGGATGTTTGGATACCTCCCATTGCGTCGCCGACAGCTGGTCTCCTCCTGGTTCCCAGTCTGGTTCATCAAATCAGACCCCTTCCTCCACACGTGCTCAATAGTGGCTATGGCCCCTTCACACGTTCCCTCCCCCTCCCCATAAGTGGCGTTCCCACCGGCAACAAGAGATAGCATCGCTTCTCTGGGGTGCCTCCCCTGGTACTAAGTTTGTCTTTCCTGAGACATATTCGGAAGTGTCCATCCCATGGTTGGCCTTCCCCGCAATAAATTTAAAATTTAAAAAAATTATGTTTGAATATATATTTATTTAACTATCAGCTTAGTTACAGGATGCTATTAAGGTTGTTACAGTAAAACCTGCTTAAGATGGACTCACTATTTTTCTAAAAAAAACGACTAAGCCAAAAACTAAATATTGAAACCTATGAAAAAGAAAAATATTTCTCAAAAATGTGTTCCATATTAGACAGGGTTTCCTGTATAATTTTTAGAAATACTTTATACACCAAAACTTTTATTTCTATCACTCTGCTACTTCACTAGCTCATCTAATATATACATTATCCAAGATTGTTGCAAATCTCATTATAAACTATATTATTACACTTGTTACTTGTGTGAGTTAATATTCCTATATATACCAAAGTTAAAAATGATCTGCTAATCTAATATATTATCTAAACTTACTAGTAACTAGTGTCTTAGTTTTTTGCTAGTTTATTCTTGCAGACATACTAATAATTTGTGGTAAAAATCATTGTTGATATCTGAGATAACTATAGTAATATATAGGCTATATATTAGGCTTTTGTCTTTTATATCCAATTATATGCCTAATTTTTAGTCTTATTCATAAGCTAATTATATTGCATTAAAGGTAAAAACATAAATCTCTATACTATGAAAATCACTAACACTTTAGACATATTATATTATCTAAAAAGTTAAACAAGTCTGGTTGAGCTTATGACAAATATATTGTACTGGGTTTTTTATATCCTGTGCTGTTTTCAAACATGTTTAGATCAAAACCCAACCCAGTGTGGAGCAGGAACCACACCACTATGCTATTGACTTTTTCAATTATTATATCTAAACAGAACTTAAAAATTGATAAGAAAGTTGACTAAATCAACTACTTGATTACAGCTGTTTTATAATTTTTATCTATAAATCATTTTAGTAAAGTAATATATTATAGTGCATATAGATTTTATATCATATTTTTGAGGCAAGGTAAACAAGTGATGGAAATTACCAAAGACACAAAGAGGTTTAGAAAATAAAAGTTTAAAGTTTAAAACAAAAATTAAATAAATATGAATTAAGTGACATTAAACAGTGCACTTCAAACAAGAAGAGACTGGTGAAACACTAACCCACCATGACAGAGGAGTAGGGTGGATCAGGAGGCATCTTATAGCCTGGTTTTGGCTCATTGCACTATGACATAGGCAGAAAGAAAAGGTTTGGGGTACCTTCAGAGTGAGGGTCAATAAATATGAAGGGAAGGTTAAGTGCTTCAATCTGGACCATGTCAAATGTCTCAATTAATTCAAAAGTTTATTTAGATCCTGGATGTGGCATCAGGTAATCATTAAAAAATTTATGATTGTAACAGGGGTGTTTTTAAACATTAGAGAAGACTGTGCCATATTGTAGAGATTTTTGAGATCATACGATGCAGCCTTTTATAGTCTGAGGGCTTTGGTTTTTGCAGCATGATTAAAATATAGGGGAAAGTGACAAAAGAAACTTAGGTGACAGCATGCCAATTAATTTAAAATGTTCAATGTGGAGTTCATAATAATCATGTGTAGAAACTTATAATTGGGAAGTTTTTTCACCTGGTAATATCTTTGCATTGTTTTGGGATATAGCAATTTGGGTAGGTTTTAGTTTCAAAGTCTGTATTAAAAGACTAACCTAAGGCAATTTGATTGGCTGAGGGAAGAATAATTTTACAATAAATTAGCTTAGTTAATAAAGCCCAGAAATCTTGGTTATTATTAAAAAAAAATTAAAAAAAGTCAGAAATTGAGAGGGAAATGGGGTGACACTTGGGCATAGATAGAGTTCAAGTCTGTATCTTATTAGGTAACTAAAATCAGGATTTTGAGGGAAAAAAGGCTAGCTTAATGCAAGATTATTAGGTGGGCCTGATGAGTGAGTGGGCTGTGTGGGTCTGTGTGTGCAAGAAATCCACAGTAAAATACTTGCAGCATGACAGTGAGGCTGGGGTGATGGCAGAAGTGGTAGAGGTATGTTAAGACGTTTATAGTGGTTTAACTCAAAGCATAGGGGACAAATTTATTAAAAATTGGTGATGCAAGCCCATAATAAATAGTCCAATGCTACAGTAATGTATGTAGTGTTTTTTGGGCATTAGTGGAATGGTAGAAGAAGATTGTGGCAATGACATGAGATGCTACAAGGCACTCTGCACTGCTGGGATGGTTAATTGAATAATGGGGTTGGTGCCATAGGCTTAAAGTTTTTGATAGTAACTCTTCATCTAAATTTTGGGGTTGTAAATATGAAAGGATGTTTGCAGATATAACTACCAGCATAGTTTCAGTATTGAGGCAATTATGTAAGTGAGAATATGATTATCTTAAATTATGGGATTCATTTCAGCTGCAGCTGCATTCTTCTTGGTGAATGTCATGGAAACGGCAGAAGAAGTTTAGACTGGCCTGCCAGTCAGGATTTGTAAGCACCCAAAAGCAAGCTAGAATGCTAGAGGCATTGCTAACTGAATGACGTTATATGGAGCTGGGCATTGCAAAATGACAAATTGTTGATGTAGAACAACAGTGAGTATGATCCTGATGACAAACCACAATGAGCCCATCACAGACCCAGGGGGCCTTGCTTCAGGGGTGGGATAACAGAAATAGTTTCAATGAGTTCATTGACATATGGGATCATTTCAACCGGGGAGACAAGGAGACAGATTCTTGCTTACAGTTGGTGGATGTAAGGCCACAAGATCCCCGTGTACTGTTGTCAGAAGTTCATGATAGAAGGGTTGTAGTGCCAAAAATATCTGACTCACTGAATCCAATTGACGATGGAGGGGGCCATAGTGACCATAAGTACTGGTAGAGCCCATCCGGTATATGGACTGACAGGCCACCAGGGAAACGCCATCAGGGATGCAGACAGAGGGAGCAATACAATAAAAGAGATTGATTGGTTTTTTGGGGCAAAATTTTATTGAAAGGAAAGGAAGAAAATCGACCAAAATTTTCTCAGTGCAATGCAACTGATTTAATTTTGGTCAATTGGGGTAGTGACAAGCTGGGATTGAGACCCTCAATTTTGACCTAACCAGCGAATTATTTAGGAGTGTGCGGGTTAATCCCTGAGAAATGACATCAAAAAATTTGGCAGTGGGCCAAGTTGCTGTCAGTTTGACCTTGAACGTCTGAACTGAGGCTCAGCTATGTTTCTGATGGTTGGCACAATGGTATTTGGCCCAACGAGCGGTGGGAATCCCCCAAGGCCACCCCACATAGGGGTAGGCCCATTTGGTTGGGAATGGGTTTGGGATGCCCAACCTGCCCGCGCTCAGTTTCTGGGCCTTTTGTTTGGTCAGTGGCATTGCATTGGCCACAATGCCCAAATTGTCAACAGGGGACTTAGAACCCTCATTGATGATGTCTGATGCTGTAGCCTGTCCATTGAGGATGATCCCTGACAACTTTGGTAGGGAGGTGATTTGTTTGATCAGCATGTTAATTGAATTGAAACCATCAGGCATTCCAGCCAATAAATCAGTCTTCATACCTTTCCGGCCATTTGAGATCTGAACATCAGGCAGATTACCGCTTGAATTAGTTCCAATTGATTTCAATTTGATGATCTCAGTGCAGATTTTGCTGATTCCCCGTAACAGTTCTGCCAAGGTAAGTGTGGGTACTGGGGGTGGAATCTGAAGCGGAAGAGCTGTTACCCAGCGCTCATCTACTACTGAGCGAGATCGCCCTGAGTAACAAGGGGTACCGCCATCCTCTTTGGTGCCTTCTTGCTCAGGAATGGAAAAAGGCCCAATCAACACCCAGGGGACGTTCCCTGGGACTTACAGTGAAGAACACAATACTAAAATGGCCCTATAATGGCTGAATTCAATGAATCCTGCTGGTGCAAAGGTGGCAGTTTCAAGATTTACTGTTGCTTGGTCAGCATACATTAAGATTCAGTTGTTTTTGATGTAAAGGCAGAAGCAAATGGCAGAGAAAGGGAGAAAACTAAAATAAGGGCAAGTCAGGTAAATGTGCACAAGGATAAGTGCTAATTTCTTAGAAGGGATTTAGTGACCTGAGGTGTTCAGTGGACTAGTCAAACCTTCTGCACATGGTTTTTGTGTGTGTCAGAATTTTAACCAGATAAATTTCTTCAATGATTAATTGAGATCTAGGGGGGAATGGATAATCCTGGCAGAATAGCTCACTGACTTTATTTTGTGGTGTTTAGGTAATTGCTGGATAGTTGCTCCCCAACTGGTTTGATCCAAATCTAGTTTTCCGCAGAGATTAAATGCAAGGAGCAATTGGTGCCAATCACTGGCCCCAAATTAGTATATGGATCACTGGCAACTAGTAACTAAGGATGATCTAATTGTATTAATTATTGTATGCCAGCGGAAGCTGAAGATTCCAAGTCAAGATGGCCAAGGTTGTTACCAGCACCTAATATATTAATTAACTGTTACCTGAAAAAACAAAACCCAGAATGATTGACTAATAAGAGGTAAAGCGCATGTCATTAAGAAGCTGAAAAATTTCAAGTTTACCATTCAATCAAGGCAGTTTCTGGAAAATTACAATTATTCAAATCAAAGATTGAAACCTAGTTTGATATTAAATTTATATAATGATTTATATGTCTCACCGGTGACTAAAGGTTGAGGATGAGCCAAACCTAATAATTTAGACATTGGGAAATATGGGGTTAGAGGGTCAACATAAGGGAAGCGTGTAGCATAATGGAAGGAAGAGAATGGTTAGCTGGATGATCCAGTGATAAGCAATAGGTTGGCTATGAGTATAGTAGCCCACAGTGAGTATAAATACCTGGCGCTTCCCTTCATTAAACATCACATCTTGTCTATTCCCCCTTTATTATAAGTTTATGTTTATTCTTGTTGGTTGAGGTTTTTCCTAATGGATCCCCAAATGGTGTGGGTGATATTCCTAGGGGTCAGCTGGTGCTACTAGCCCTGTCATCTAAGGTGAAATAGCAAGAGTTGGCCAGTCTCCATACTGGTTGATCTGCCAACTAGCAGAGAACATTGTTATCAGAAAAGTCAATTTTCTGACAGTGTGGAAAATAATAGGAGGTGAAACGCCTCTGCTTCATACTAGAGCAACAGGTATTTGTGCCATGGATGTTGATATAAAACTGTGCTATGGTGAGTCAGCGTTAGCTTTTCTTGCTTTAATCAAAATCTTTCAAAAGTGATTGTAAGCAGAAAAAACTAGATTCAAAATACTATCATATGCAAAAAAATATAAGCAGGCTTGAACTATTTCATTTTAAAATATTATTCTGGCACTCTTCCTTTTTATGGTAGGTAAGTTTTTTGCTTTTAAAACTAAATTAAAATTTCTGAGAGAGGTAATTAAAAATTATAAAATTATACTTAAGATGATTTAAGAGAATGTGATATTTTCTAGATGATCTGTCCTTTATTAAATGTAAAACTTAATTTAGTAAAAACTTTATTTTTAGTTTCTTCATTTCTTTTTTGAAACTATGATTACATTTATAATTTTTTGCTAAATATTTTCTATGATTATTCTATTTTTTAGAATTGGTTGCATCAAGAACTTTACTTTCCACTTGATCTCACTTCAAGCAGATTTTATAAAGAAAAATTGTTTACTTTTCCATCACCATCTGGCCACACCCAATTTCCTAAAAATGTCCGCAGCTTCACCACCTGCTTCTCCAATATGGGGCAGTGGTGCTCCACCACCTAAAGTTTTCCACCCTGCAGGCAAATGCATTTGCATGTGGTCTAATAGCCTGCCATCTTCTTCTGGACGTTATGCCCCCCACAGAACTTAGCGCTCCACCTGGCACACATCCACCCATGTCACTCTAACCTCTTGCCCTCCCTCATTCCAATATTTGATTTTGCCTATGAGTCAGCTATAGGCGTTTAATCCTGTATTCTGATAAGGCAATAATCAAAGTAGTCACTGCTGCATTTGCACCAGATGGCTTTATTAATTCCACCCATTTAAGGGATATTTTGATATTGGCTTTCAGACAGAGGAAGATGCTGCAGCAGTGGCTTTTACTCCCCTAGTTTACAAAAATACTCCTATTCCTACCACCTGAACTCACCTTCCTTCAGACACCACATTGGTGGTGTCCTTTGCATCCTTCCCATCTCAACTCCCACCCCAGATATTATATGATCAGTTGATGGCAGGGCTTTTGGATTATGGGATGAAGCCAAACCTTGTCTTCACCATTCCATATGGTTCAGAGTGCCTTGCTGCCCCTCAGCCACTGCCACCATAAACCCACACAACCCTGCCATAGCCCAACAAATTCCCCCATGCTCATATTGCAGCAGCGCCTGAGCATTTCTTTTAGATGGGTGGATAATGGGTGCCAAATTTGTCCCCTCTGTCTCAGACTTGACCATTCCAAAAAATCCTGCCCTCAAGCTGCTTTCTCTGGTGTGGCCTCTGAGCCATATTTGGCTGCTTCCAAATGGGATTTTGTTGCCCTCTCCCACTCAATGTTCTTGTTTGATGAACCAGAATGGGAAATTGGCCTCCACCAAACCCACCCACATTATCCCACCCAATTTTACCCACATCAATCAGAGTCAGGCCTGGACTACCATTCACACCCAATCAGCCCATTTGACTCCTACCCATCTGAATTCTTCATCCACAATTATTGTATACCAAAATCTATAGAACTTTATTGGCTGAGATTGACAAATCAGGTAACATTGTTATCAATGAGGAATCTGGTGAACCTCACAGCCAATTTAATTGTGTTTTGGCTGATTTTTTAAAACTGATTTTGAAAAATCCCCATCCCCAAGCAATTTGCTCCTAAACCCAATGCCATCCACTACCAAAGTGACCATTAGCTTGCCTTAGCAATGGTGGCATCACCCATTGCCTAAACCTATGTATAGCGGTGGCTCAATCCATTTCTCAATTCCATGAAGGGCTGACTGTGCTCAACTTCCCCCTGATATCCCAAAGCAGCATGAGGCGAAATCCCCAATTTGCTTAATAAAGCAGAAGCTGCTCTCTTACATGTGGCAAACCTAGCAGATTTTGATCCATCTGCTAAAATCACCCAACAAAGTATCACCAAGTTTTTTTCAACTTCCCAAGGCCCACATTCAAGCTGAATACCACTTAGCAGAATTTTCTGAAGCTGTCTAACAAACTGATCTTGAGGATTGTAACCAAATTTTCATCCACATCCACCCCCACCATGCTGATGCTTCCACACCCTGGCTCTCCACATTTGTCCATTTCTACAACTTCCATGATGCTTCCCAGCAGAAAAAATCTGTAGAAAAACTTCCTGACCCCTCTCACCCTCTGCCATGGTAAGTTAGCGGTATTCCACTCCCCACCTGGTTGGAGGTTTTGTTTTGTTTTGGTTTTTTGGTTTTTGGTATTTTTGATCCATTCACTCTTTTGTTTGGTTCTTTTGCTCATTTGTTATTGTTAATGTCTTTCCCCTGGTTAGCATACCTCAAATAAATTTAAATTAGAATAAGTTGCATCAAGGTTGGCCAAAAATGCTTTGTACAAAACATAATAATTTAACAGACAATGAACTATATTTAGATAACACCTGATTAGATAATCGGAAAAAAACTAAGAATATAAATATGATATAAATTTCAAGAATAATATAACACTATCTAGCATTATCTCATCTAATTACTCATAAAGTAAAAGCCAATAGTAAACTACCATAGCAAAGCATGGTTAAGATTTCCAGTTAGCATCTATAATACTAAAAGCAAGTGTGTGTTTGTGTGTGCTCGATGCCCAGCCGAAACTAGAGCATGTAGAGCTCTGAAAATTTGGCTATAGGTGGACGGGAGGGGGTCCGTGTTCACCTCGAAGCCAGATTTTTAATTTTTTAGTAAATAAAAATTTTATATGTAAAAAATGAAAATTTTATGTTAATGGAAATCGGTATATTGTTACGGCTGAGAAGTTTGATATTCGGTTGATTCGATAGCTCAAATGGTTTTGGTGAGTGGTTGGTGGTTTCGGGTTGATTAATAAGCTTAACGGTTTTAATAAAGCAATTAGAAATTGTTTGATTCAATAAGTTAATTTGTTTTGGTAAGTTGTTAATGGTTTTGGGTTGTTAGTTGATTTAAAAGTTCAACAATTGGTTTTGGCTGAGTGGTGGTTGATGGATTTAGGTTGATTCAATGGGCTCAATGGTTTCAGGTAAGTGATCGATGGTTCATTTAATTTGCAGCCTTAATTGATTTTGGCTAAGTGGTATGAGGTTAGAATATTCATAGGTTTAATATTTTCTGTACTTATTGATGGCTATCTACCAATATAAAATCTAGTAATAGAATCTTTTGGTAAGTTATAACCACCGTAGCAGAGCACGGGTATTCCAATAGTATCAATATAACCTTTATATTTGATCGAAGCCATGTGAAAAACTCATAGTATTTAAGTCTCTATAATGGTTCACAGCTGGCTCGGATGCAACTAAAATCCGAGCATAATACGATATTATCTGTGAAAAGTGGTAATATGCTAAAAAATGACATATTATCAGTCACTCATGGGTAAATATATCTAAACACGAGAGCTTTCCATGTTTAGCAGAATCCGTATATTTTCCAGGCACCTGTCATTTGTTATAAATTTTACTAAATAGTGAATTATCAAATGTCTGTAAGTTTCAAAAATATTGCAAGGTTATTCTTTGCATACCCTTTATTGGATCTGTTTACCTTGTTTTTACAATTAAGTTGCTTTAACTTATGAATTGCCAGGGTTTCAATTTATCTTCAGTACCAAAATAATCAATATTTTTAGTATTATTATGAAGATGAAGATGAAGAATACTCTACAAATGTAGATGCTTATGGTGAAAATATGTAAGTCTTTTTTGCCTTTTCAGTTTACTAGTTCATTTTTATACTAAAATTATCTTCATATGCTTTTACTTTACTTTTCTTTAATTTTTACCTTATATTTTATATCTGAGCCGCTATGCCTTGTTGGTTAGCTTATGTTTCCCATTTTTACAATTAATGTTATATTTTTAGGTATATTGGTTCTTCTGATGCAATCGAAAATGACGAATTTTCTCCTACTGAACAATCTGAATCTGAACTTCATGGGAAAAAGGCAAATAAATTTGCAAGCAGTGGCTCTAAACCGCCCAGATTGCTACTAATGGGTATGAGAAGGTATGGAATATCTTTTTATTATTCAACTTTAGGCACCTTTATTGTTGACTAATCACCAAGTTTAAACGATTTGAGTTTATATTTTTAAATTTTTTAGAAGATTCATCTTACAAGTAACTCGAGTTCTTATAAGTTTTATAGAAGCGGAAAATCTTCTATTCAAAGAGTAGTTTTTCATAAAATGGCACCCAATGAGACTCTCTTTCTTGAATCGACCTCTAAAGTTATAAAAGATAGCATAGCGTAAGTTTTTGTCAAACTCGATTTGCCTGATTTTAGTTCATTTATTGATTTCCAGGTCTGGGATTTTCCGGGGCAAATAGATTTTCTTGATGCAGCTTTTGATGCCGAAGCAATTTTTGGGGAAGTTGGAGCTTTGGTTTATATAGTTGACGCTCAAGATGATTACACTGATTCGCTTGCAAAACTTCATGATATCCTTGTCCGAGCGTACAGCGTGAATTCAGATCTTTTCTTTGAAGTGTTTGTTCATAAAGTGGATGGGTTATCAGATGATTATAAGGTGGATTTGACACGTGATATTCAACAACGAGTAATGGATGAACTAGCAGATGTGGGCCTCGAAAACCTAGTGATATCATTTTATCCCACTTCTATTTACGACCATTCAATCTTTGAAGCTTTGTCCAAGGTTCTTCAAAAAATGATAAGACAGCTCCCAACATTAGAAAACCTGCTAAACGTTCTATGTGCAAATTCAGGAATTGAGAAGTCTTATCTTTTTGATATTGCTTCTAAAGTTTACCTTGCAACTGATTCCTCGCCTATTGACATGCAGTCGTATGAAATATGCTCAGATATGATCGATGTTGTTGTTGACCTTACTAGCATCTATAGGTAACCCGTAGTGTTATGTTTCATTGACTTCTAGCTTTAGCCAGGCAAACATGCCTGATATCAATTCTACTTTGAGTATGCCAGCTAACGATGCTCATTCCTCTATCAAACTTAATTCTGGGCTTGTGCTTTATTTTCGCGAAATAAACCAGCAACTCGCTCTTGTTTGTTTGGTAAGACAGGAGGCCTTTGAAAAGAGAGGTCTGCTTGACCACAATTTTCAATGTTTTAAAGATGCTATCCTGCAAGTGTTAGAGCTTCGACAATCCACTCTCCTATCAGTTTCTAAACCGCAGCCATGATTTATTTGCTCAAACTAATGTTTTGATAAACACTTAAGACTGTTATTATTACGTTTGTTTATTTTCATATTTTTTAACTCCTGGGCTTACTTTTTAAAGTTAACTTTTCAACATTTATGTAAGAGTTTATTTATCGTTAAGGGTTACTTGACAAATGACTAAGACGCTTTGTTTGATTGTAAAACCATTGCCAAACATAATTTGGTCAATACCTTATTATTTAAATTATATACCACTGGCCAAATTACCCAACTTTGCTTGGGTTTATAATTTACCAGATGATTGTAATCAATTGTTTTTAACCGACTTTGAAAAAAAGGGGAGGTTCTCAATTCGACCTGTATATATGTTTTTTATGTTTGTTCGCACATTACTCCAAAACTACTGGACCAATTTGAATGGTCTTTTTAAATGAAAGAGGATGCTCCCACTTAGGTTCCATTCCAATTTTTAAGGATTATAATAATAAAAGAAAAGGTTTTATTTGTAAGAAGTGAAAATCTATACAATTATAATGAATTGGTATATCATTTTGGCAGAGTGCTTAGTGGGTATTTGGTTTAATTGATAGTTTATAAATCGACATCATTTTTAAATCTGACGCCATTTTTGGTAGATGGCGTTGATAGTTTACTGTAATTAAACCTATCAACTTAACTAAGTAAATCTTAAATCTGATGTCATTTTTGGTAGATGGACATCGATAGGGTTACAATAATTAAACCTATCGACTTAATTAAGTAAACACCAAACTGCTTAGTAAAACCATTGAATCTGTCGAATCAACTAAAAACCACCAACCACTCAACTAAAATTAATTGAACCTATTGCATCAACCAATCACCAACTGTATACAGAACCCATTGAGCATATTAAATCAACCAAATAACCACCAACCACTTACCAAAACCAATGAGCCTAATGAATTGACCAAATTACCATCTGCTTACTTGAAATTATTTTTTAGTACTAGATGGTCCCAAATACTTGAAATTATTGAGCCTATCAAATTGACATATAACAACAAACTGCTCAGCCAAAATTATATAAAGACTAGCTACCAGATTCCCATGTTTAGCTACATGTAATTGTTTATTAAATGACTTGAATTGTTTTAGATTTTATACTATAGATACTATCAACTACTCATCCAAAACCATTGAACCTATAAAATCAACCAAATATATATAATAACTTAGAAAACCTATTTTTTAAAGTGTATATTTAGTGGTAGCAGGAACTACCCTGATAGGCAACCACCTTAACTTCCTTTATTTTAATATCTATATCTTTATTCAATCTTCATGAAATAAGATAATATTAAGAGGGGATAGAGGGAAACATAATTTTATCCTAGATAGCATAAGTTTTAAACATGTTACAAACCAACCCCGTATCAGAGTAATAACTGGTTTCACTCTGTAGGCAACCACCTTATTTTCATTTTTATTTTTATCTCCAAATCTTTATTTAATTTTTTGATATGAAATAGTAAGAGGGTAAGCAAGAAAATAAGTTTTATCTTAGCCAGTATAAGGTTTAAACTTGTTCTAAACCAAACCTGCACCAGAGTAATAACAGGTCTCACCCCATTAGGCAACCACCCTATCTTTTTTATCATTATATCTTTATTCAATATTTAAAATAGTATAATAATAAGATAGGAGGGGAAAAATGATACTTTGTCCTAGCCAGTATAGAGTTATGAACCTGTTCTGAACCAAAGCTGCAGCAGATTGGTAGCAGGATATACCCTGTTAAGCTAACCACCCTTACATAGCAAACCTATTAAATCTATTGAATCACTTAAGAAATATCAAACTGCTAGCTGAAACATTATCAATAAAAAAGCTCACCACTATGCTATAAAATAGTTGCTTCATCTAGTCTACTATATGGCCTTTAGTAGATGCCTATAAACTAAAAACTGCTATATTAATACTTTTATTTCTTGCTTATGTGATTTAGAAGATATGGAAAAAGTAGCTTTTATATATTGATTTAAAGTTTTTTTTATCTATCTTTGGCTATAGTTTAATATTTAAAAACCCTACCTACTAAAGAAATTAACACTCAAGATGTAAGTCCAGGAACGTCCTCTTTGCATAGATCAGGAAATTTTCCCATCTCCAAACAAGAAGGGGGCAAAGAGGGTGGCTATACCCCTCGTCACCCAGGGCAACCTCACCCATGTGGTGGATGAGCGCTGGGTTACAGCGCTCCCTCTGAAGAGTCCTCCCCAGGTCCCCATTCTTACCTCTGCTGAACTGGTCTGCCAAATTGAAGAAGTCTGTGCTGAAATTATTAAATTGAAGATGGAATGTCCAAGATTAATGGGAATAAAGACCAACGATTGGGAAGCCAATATTCAAAAAAACCAATAAGAGAATTATTGGCCAGAATTGTGGATGACATCAAGTCATTAAATGAGATGATCACTGTTGATAAATCCCCTTTGAAATTGTTGGGGATTGTTGCCAATAACTTGAAACCCCTAGTCTAAAAATCAGGATTTGTGCCTGACACAACTCATTTGGCCAAACAAATGCCCCAGTGACTGGGCATGGGTGGGTTGGTCATCCTGAACCCATTTCTAACCAAATGGGACCGCTCTTATGTAGTGTGGCCCTGGGAAATTTCCGTTGCTCATTGGATCAAATGCTATCATGCCAACTGACGTAAATGCAGTCAAGTATCAGTCCAGGCCTTTGCGGATAAGCCAATAGTGACTCAGCCTACCACAAAATTCTTTGATGTCAGTTTCAATCAAATTATTTACCCCTCCCCCAAAATTTGCCAGTTTAGGTCAAATTTGAGGGACCCAATCCCTGCTTTGACCCATTACCAATTGAACACTATTTAATCAGTTGCATTGCACTGAGAAAATTGTTGGTCAATTTTCTTTATCTATTTTTCTAACAAAGATCCTTGACCTGATTCTAGTTTTTTATGCTTGAAACTAAACCACCCTTTCTGCCAGCAATCCAACAACATTTGGGGTTTATGCCCAGATTCACCTAGTATTTTGCTAAGTGCCTATACTTGATTATAGCTCATGGGTACTTAATGGCAGAACTTCTTTTTAGTTCCATAACTGTTATACCAGCAGCAGTGCTACTGGCATCCATGTTTGCCATTTGGGTGCTTCAGCACTTAAATTGGCGCTGGTCTAAAAATAACTTGCTGTTTGCCTGACATAATCGACCCACCATCATTCCTAACCATTTCTGCCTTTCTCATTGATATTGGTGTAGCAATGGTCCTTTTTTCTCAGCTGAATCAGGTTGTGAAGAAATTTTTTATGGCTATAATAGCCTAGTTCCTATTGAATTGTATGAACTCATCCCATAGTTGCCACAGCCATCATGCCCATATCAGTATGTTCTGGCATTCTGACTGACAGAAGGTTTACTCCAGCTACAAACCTAGTGGTTTCCCCCAATCCTAGTACCATCTCTTCCATATCTACAGATTCAACTAAAGATGCTAATAAAGAGAATTTCGCCTACTTTTTATTGGCCTTGAAGATTAGTATCAGGTCTCACCACATCTCCTTTGAGGCTTTGATAGATATGGGGGCTGCAGGTAATTTTATAAATATTGAGCTTGCTCAACAATTGGAGCTCAACCTGGACCTAGGTCCTTCAGTGATGGTTGCTTCATCAGCCTCTTAGACCTCATATCTAGTCTGTCAGCAGTACCTTTCTCAGTGCATCAGTTTAGTTTTTGTGATTGGTTCTTAGCAATGCTAAAATTGGTTTTTGGTAATCTTGGGGATCAGATGGTGGTGCCAGTAACATATTGGAATACACCAGGAGTCAAATATGTTGTCATTTGTTTATGATCAAACAAAGGGAGAATTTCCTTTAATCAATACCCTTAAGAAAACTTAAGGCCGCAGTTCCATTACTTCCCTTGTCTCCCCTGTTGGCCTTCCATCCAATTTACCAAAGAATCGATGCACTATTGAAGTATATTTGATTCTGAGAAAGCGGACCATTTTCCTCCCCACACTAAAACTGACTTATAATTTCAAACAATGGTACAGTTGGTGAACATCAACTGTCCCTTGTATCCACACACAGCGAAGGAGGAGGTTGTATTAAACACCTGGTTAGATGATATGTTTAAGAAAGGGTGGTTATTTAAAGAAACGTCATCAGTTGCTTCTCCTATCATTTTTTCAAGAAGACCAATGGTTCCCTCCGTCCCTGCATAGATTATGGACATCTAAACAAATTACAATACATAATTTCTACCCTTTGTCCCTCAAGCAAACTATCAGTCAAGTAATTGCTAAATCATGTGTTCTCCAAGCTTGATCTTATTAATGCTTTCAACCAAAATTTGGGTAATGGAAGGTCTAGAATGGCTTATTGCAATTTGAATAAAATGAGGTATTTTTCAATTCCGCATTATGCCCTTCAGATTAAAGAATGCATCAGCCACATTTCAAAGAATGATTGATAGCGTACTGGGCAACATCCAGTTTACTTGCACGGTCACATATATTAATGACATCCTGATTCTTTCCCCAACTCCCAAACAACATGCAAAGGACTTGAAAGTGGTTGTGGCTGATTTTCACAAGGCAGGCCTGTTTGTCAAGACTTTAAAATGCAAGTTTTATAAGGAGGAAGTTACCTTTTTCAGGACCTTGGTCCTAAAAGTTGGCTATGCGACCCCCCACCAAGCTGGATGCCATCCATGAATGGCTAACTACAATAGCACAAAAAACTAAGAAGCTTCTTGGGTACTATTATTTTCCTGAAGAAATTTTCCCTAGCCCTTACCCAGTTAGCTGCTCTGCCTCACCCCCTCAAAGATAAGAATGTGTCCTTTCATTGAAAAACTGAGTGCCAACAGGCGTTCAAGTCAATTAAAGTGGTGTCCTTGTTGCCCCCATCCTAAAACATGTGAACCCCTCCAAACCATATATTGTTGCATGTGATGCTTCATCTATGGCAGTTGGAGAAGTACTACTCCAGGAGCACAATGGTTTAGAACGTCTGGTCACTTACTTTTCCCATAAATTCTCCTCTACTAAGCAATCCTGGGCCATATACAATAAGGAGCTGGCAGCCATAGCATAGGCTTTGACTCATTGGCGGTATCTGTTACAGGGGTGCCCAGCATGCATTAACGGTGTGCATGGATTATCAAGCTCTTCTGTATTTTTGTAAGCCGCAAAAATTGGCACATAGGAAAGCTCAAACCTATCAGGATTTATGCAGCTTCAATTTTAAATATGAGTTTGTGAAAGGTGTTTTAAATGTAATTCCCAATTTCCTTAGCCACAACATGGCCCATTGTCCACAGACTCAGATGAAGTGGACCTGGTTACCGTGATTCCCACCAACCAACTTTTATCTATTGCACCGCCCATGGTCATGTCTGTAGACTTAGCTCCTGATGCTCTGCTTATTTCACATGTTTTAGCAGCTCATATTATCTGTCCCAAAGGAGTGTGTTCTAAGACCAGTTAAACCTTCAAACTCACAAACATTCCCTATATTCTTTGGTGGAGGGTCTCATTTATTTTATGTTGCGGGTTTGGGTCCCCCCTCTCTTCAGAGCTGAGTTGTTTTGGGCACATCACGACCCTCCCACAATCAGCCATCTGGTTAATAAGAAATGTACCAAGTTGATCAAGTGGACTTTTGATTAGGCAGGTTTATCTAAGATAGTACCAGCCTGAATCACCAGTTGTGTTACTTGTGCATGGATCAAGTCAGATTGATCAGGAAGGAAGGGTCTTTTCCATCCTTTGCAACAGATGGAGGGTCCATGGACATCAGTGTCCATGGATTTTATTGTTGAACTCCCCTGTTCTAATAGATTTTCAGCAATTAAGGTGGTGGTTGATCATTTTACCAAATTTTCTTTATTTATCCCAAGCTCATCCATAATTATGTCAGAAGAAACCGTTCAACTATCATATGCTATGTGTTTTTGATGTTTAATCTCCCACAAAAGATCATTAGTGACTAAGGTTCCAGTTTACAGCGCGTTTCTGAAATGAGTTTTTATCCTTCTTAAAAGTTACCCTCTGCCATTCCATAGCGTATCACCCCAGACAATGGGAGAACTGAGTGGATTAACCAAATTTTGGAACAGTACTTGCACAGCTACACTGCGGCCACACAGAATACCTGGGCCAATGACCTCCCTCTCATCCAATTTGATTATAACAATGGTATCCACGCTTCTATGGGGGTTTCTCCCTATGAAGCAACGTTAGGGTATAATCCCTCATTTTCAGTTGGTCCCTATCTGCACCCAGAGGTCCCAGCTGCCGCAGATCATGCAGAGCACATTTGGTCTACCTAGGCCTTAGTGCGGGAGCATCTCACAAAAGCTATCAATAAACACAAGTGGTTTGCAGATCAAAAAATGGCTTACTGGCCATGATAAAATAGTGGGTTCATATTCTAGATACATGCCATTTGAGGATGCAGGTACCTTCCTGGAAGTTTGCAAATAAGTGTTTGGGTCCCCACTTGGGGGAGGAAGACCTGGGAAAAGGTGCTTTCCAGTTAAAGCTGCCAGCTCATTGGAAACTGCACCCTGCCTTCCATGTATCTCATCTGTCCCCATTCAAGGGGACCATTCCCGCTGATCCTGAGCCAATAGTAATAAAGGATGCAGATGAGGCTGAAGTGGAGAATACCTTAGCATCCCATAAATATCAGAAGTCCATTCAATATCTCGTCACCTGGAAGGGTATCTGGCCTACAAGAATAATTGGATCAAAACCCATGAATGCACAAATTACATGGAACTGGTTGAAGCGTTTCATGAATCCCGTCCTGATTCTCCCCATTCCCCCCAAATTTTGTGACCTTGATGTTGATAAAGTTTTTAAAGGCGCACAAAGAATGTAGCCCTTACACAGTTTCTCAGCAGCGGTGCCCCTCCTTTGGCAAAAGGAAAGGGTAATGTAAGTCCAGGGAGCGTCTTCTTTGCATAGATTGGTCGATATTCCCATACCCAAACAAGAAGGGGCTGAAGAGGATGGCAGTACCCCTCATCACCAAAGGTGACCTTGCCCATGTGGTGGATGAGAGCTGGGTTACAGCAATCCCTCTAAAGAGTCCTTCACCAGTACTAATGCTTACCTCTGCCAAACTAGTCCACCAAATCAAAGAAGTCTGTGCCAAAATTATTAAATTGAAGACAGAATGCTAAATTTAATGGAATAAAGCTTAATGATTTGAAAGCCAATATTCAAAAAAACCAATAAGAAAATTATCAGCCAGAATTGTGGATGACATTGAGTCTTCAGATGAGATGATTGCTGTTGCTAAATCTTCTTCAAAATTGTTCAGGATCATTGCCAATAATTCAAAACCCCCACTTTAAGAATTGGGAGTTGAGCCTAACATCACTCATCTGGCTAAATAAATGGCTCAGTGACTGGGCATGGGTGGGTTGGCCATCCCAGACCCATTTCCAACCAATTTGAGACTGCCCCTATGTGGGATGGCCCTGGGGAATTCCCGTTGCTCATTGGGCCAAATGCTGTAATTCCAACTGATATAAATGCAGATGAGTATCAGTCCAGCCGTTGTAGATGAACTGATAGTGACTCAGCCTGCTGCTGAATCCTTCAATGTTGGTTCCAATTAAAATTATTTACCCCTCCCCCAAAAATTGCCAGGTTAGGTCAAATTTGAGGGACCCAATCCCTGCTTTGACCCATTACCAATTGAACACTATTTAATCAGTTGCATTGCACTGTGGAAAATTGTTGGTCAATTTTTCTTTATCTATTAATCTAACAAAGATTCTTGACCTAATTCTAGTTTTTTATGCTTGAAACTAAACCACCCTTTCTTCCAGTAATCCAACAATGCTTGAGGTTTATGCCCAGATTCACCTAGTATTTTGCTAAGTGTCTATACTAGATTATGGCTCATGGGTACTTAATGGCAGAACTTCTTTTTAGTTTCATAACTGTTATACCAGCAGCAGTGCTACTGGCATCCATGTTTGCCATTTGGGTGCTTCAGCACTTAAACTGGCGCTGGTCTAAAAATAACTTGTTGTTTGCTTAACACAAGAGGCATATACATACCAATTTTTGTGTAGTAAGTTTTTAGTTAAGAAAAATTTAATATTTTATATATGATTTCCAAAACTAAATATCTTATTCTTGATATTTATTACTTATAAAATCAGATGTTAATATAGAAAGTAAGCTATCTGTAAAAGTTTCTTAATAGTTTTAATGAACTAAAAAGTTCTTCAGTCTATATTTTAATTAAATATTATTTAGATTAGAATATATGATGGAAATTAACTTATATAAATAAAATTTATAGGTTTTTAATTTTTTATAGGGAAAATTGAGTATCATCCCATAAATACTCCAAAATCCTAAATACAAGTTGCATATACATTGCAAGTTACTAAAATTTAGGTTTGTTAGTTTTGTAAAATAACTTATATACATTTCTTAAATTTGAATTGTTTTATAATAGAAATTTATTAAAGTAACATTTTAACTGCTTTTTCTAATCCCAAATAAATCCTAAAAAGGAATGGTTTCTTACATGAACTACAAATTTAAGGAAGTACATTTATATCAGAGTGAAAAGTTTCTAGTTTTAGTGGTTTTAGAAAAACTTTATTAAATAGTGTCTTATATATATTATAGACATATTTTTGCAATTTTTATTGCTATAATTAATTTTTTTAAAAATCCATATGTACTTGATATTTTGACACCCATGCTGCACATACATACCAAGTTTTACAAAAGTAGAATTGTAAAAATTTAGTGATATCTTTTTAAAAATTTCTCTTATTTAAATCATTTTATAATAATTTATTATGGTAAGTTTTAAACTGCTTTTTTGCATGATATATATTTTTAAGCTCTAAAATAAATAGTTTCTTAGTGAAGTACAAATTCTGAGCAGAACCTCCATGCCAAATTTAAAGCTCTTAGCTTTTGAAGTGTAAGAAAATATTGATTAATAGTGTCTTTTATATATATATTACTAGCAGTTAGTTACCCATGCTTTGCTATGCGTGCTTCATAATATATAAATACTTAAACAAATAAGGTTATTTATAAAGTTTATATCTAAAAAATCTAAAGGTTTCATTGTTTAAGACTTCTAAGTGCATTAAATAATTTATTATAAATTAATTTTGCTTTAAATAAAATAGCTTTACTCTGTAATAGATATAGGTAAGCATGTAATATAGGTTTGATAATAGTCAAGTAGATAGGTTAAAGCTCTTTGTTCTTATTTACCCCCAGCATATGAATATATATAGCTAGACACCTAACTTTCTTAATTTGTTGACTATTAAACATTAATCTCCAGTTAAGCACTGAGAACTTCCTTGCAAACCAAATTCCTGGTTTTGCTCTCAGGCTAGAGGATGATTAGGCTGTCAGGGGAGCTAACTCTGGAGCATGTCACATATAAAAGGCCATGGGAGAAACAGTCACTCCTCAGATTTATGTCAGCCACATTTAAACTCTGCATCATGCCTTGTTATTAGTCATAACATATTATACCCTAACTGGGAACTGAAGACTTTTAAATCAAAAGTGTTAGTCTGATGGGATCAAAAGAATGCAAGGAATAAAGACAAGTTCTCCCTGGCCAACGTCTGTAAATATTATAGCTTTAATGATATGCTTAAACAAAGCCTTCAACTGCAGCCTAATTCTATTACACAGCTTTGGAGAGTTAAGGTTGCGCAGTAGCATTATTGGAGTGCCAACCTTAAGATAGAGGTCATGAGATGGTACTCCCCATGGGTCACCAGTATACAAAAACTCTACAGGATAATTATAGCTTTCTCAACCTCTACCACAGAGTCTACTAAATCATACCTCATGTGCTCATTTAGCAACTTCTCCAATAGGGTGTTGTTAATACTATTATCTAATAAATTTTTAGGAGTGAGAATAGCTCTCTCCATTAATCAGGATTTACAATCACCTTTTTTCTGACAAATATTGGGTTATAATCTGTCAGTTAAGCTGTCCATATCACTTAAAATATTGCAAAGTTTAGCAAGTATACTTACTCTTTATCTTCCTTAAACAGCTTGCATCACCAATTTTAATAATTAAGTTGAAAAAATCCTCTGTTTTAAGTTTTCTTAGAGGTGGACATGCTTGTTAGCTGTCAGGGACAGGACTTTGAATTTAAACCATAAGAAGGATAAATTTAAGACAGGCCTTAGCCAAATCTTCACGTGTCCTCAGTGGTACTACAGGTAAGGTCTGTCTGAAGTCACCAGCCAACAGCACTGTCACTTCACCCATCAGACAGTTACAGCTTCTGGTGTCCTGAAGTATCCAGTCCAGAGTCTCAATTTCTCCCTTTTGGGCCATAGTGCACTTATCATAAACAACAAGTTTGGTCTCTTGTATCACTTGTGCTATGTCACTTTACTTTGAGATGTTACAAATTGAAAACTCAGTGTGATTCATGTTGGGAGGTAACTTTAAGGCAGAGTGAGCTGTTTTGCCTCCATCAAGTAAAGTAGCTGCAATATAAAGAAGCAGCTGAAATAGCAATATTTTTTGATACTTGATGTAGCTAGCAACAAATTGATTAAATTAGTTTTGCCAGTGCTGACAGGAGCATTAAGGAAAACATTTCCCAGAGTCTGAAGTAGTGCTTCAAATGGTCTCATTGTATGTTTTCCTCTGTTCTCCTTTTGTTTTTAAAACATCAACAGCAACTGCTTTGAACAGCTAAATAGTGTCATAAGACATCTCCCTGAGGTATTCAAAGTTGATAACATTAGCTACTTGCTTTCATGATGGTGATTAGATTCCAAATTTTTAGAGGGATTGACCAAATATTGCTATAACTATATCTTCAAGGAGGACCAGGCACTGGTTGTATATAGAATCTTTACCAAGATGGGATCACCACACACTCTCTCACTTTGCTTCCTCAATCTCCCACAAAGCTGTTTTTGTGCTTTTCTTAAAGTTGTATGGGACACTAACATGGCAGAATACCAACTTAATAGCAAACAGCTCATAAACCTTATGAGGAGAGTCAGAAAGAGAAGCTTATTCCAGAGTATAGTTCCAGTATGCATCATATTCCATTAATCCAAGTACTCTACATGCTGCCTGAAATATAGGGTAAAAATACCCTTCATAAAGATTATAGGGCATTAAATGATACAGGGCCACAAACTTTGTGCAAGAGGAGATGTAGATAGTAGAACTCAGCTTTGGAAGGATGGATGGTGTACACTCTACCCAGAACCTAGTCTTTCATCACACCTGAATATCCTGGAACAGGCTTCCCTTGTTTTCTTCTTCAGAACTTGTTACCTTTCTAAATTTAATATGATGGAACTTCACAATATAATAGTGTTTTTGCAAAGGCATCAACTTTTCATAGGTCAAAAAAGGCTAATAAAGTAGTTTTTTAAGGTTTTAATGAATTTTTATAATAAAAATCACATTAGTAAAATAAACTCTCTGGACATTTTCAAGATGTACAGCAAGGTGCATAACAGATGGAAATCTTTCATGGATTGGGTAGCACAAATTGTGCCAGGATGCCTCAGAACTGCTGATGTAGCATCCTGTCTTATATCTTGTCACCTCATCCAATACTTTGACGGTGAAAGTTGCCTGTTAAGACCCTATATTGACATACTTGAATACGTATTTTATCAAATTTACTGTATTACAGTACTCAACCCTAAAACGGGCTGAAAAGCATGAGTTAGTAAAGGGTTGTAAGGTACCACCCAGTGCTTATCAAAAACAACATCATTAATATTGACAGCGAACCCACCATCTTTAGGAGACCACCTACAATATTTAGGATAGCTTTCCTCTCCAGTTTGAGTTTCCTTTATAAGGGGCTCTGGTATCTCTTAGTGAAGTCTCCATCTACCATGTAAGGTGACTACCTTTTGAGGGGCCCGCATGGGCCATGGGTTCATAGTTGTCTTAAAATTTTCAGGGGAGGTGTAAGTACAGGGGAGCGTCCCCTCTGCCTAGACAAGATGGTGTTTTTGTTCCCCACAAAAAAGGTCTGAGAAGGGCAGCTGTCCTTCTTGTCTCACAGGGCGATCTTGCCCATGTGGTAGATGAGCAATAGGTGACAGCTCTCCCTTTTAATATTCCACCACCAGTACCCACAATTGCCTCAGCCAAATTAGTATGGCAAATTAAGGGAATTTGTGCTGGAAAACTTGAAAGCTGACACCCCATGGGCCTAAAGGTTCTTTATGAAGTTGATGGCAATGAGCCCATGAAATCAAGAATTAGAAAGTCTTAAACCCTCATCAACGAAGCTCTATGGGCACGCACATTCAATAAATGGAGAATCATGTGTCAAATTCTTGGCAAAACTCACCAAAGGGAATTGGTCCATTAGATACGTTGTTGTCAGTTTAAAACCTGCCTCCAAAACATTATGGACAAAGCCCGCTGAGCATGTACATTCCAGAAAAAATGTGCTCAATGTCAAAACTTAAGCGGAACTTGCTGATTGCATTGGGTCTTCATCAAAATTTGACACTAGCCCAAAAATCTCCCCTAAAAAATTAAAATCACTTTTTTGATGCATCTCGCTTGGCCAAATTGATGCCAAAACAACTAGGTGCAGGAGGGTTGGGTATCCCAAACCCATTTCCAACCTCTTGGGTTGCCCCTAAGTGGGGTGGCCTTGTGAGGTTCCCATTGCCCATTAGGTGAGACGCTGTCATAATATCCATTGGTTTTGCACTGAAACTGCAATCCAGGCATCTGAGGTCAAATTGACAGTGACTCAGCCCACCACCAACTCTTTCAAAGTCAGTTCAAATGGAATTCTATTTCCCCCCTTCACAAAAAGTTCATCAGGTAAGGTCAAATCTTGAAGGCCCCAATCCCATGATTTTCTAAATTATTTCCCAAATGATCATATATTTAAGCTCTGTAACATACTGACTAATTTGATAATCAATTTTCTTAACTTACCATTCATTAAAAATCTCACCAAGTTCCCAATATTTTGGTTTTTTAAAAATCCTTACCAAATTCCCTATGGCACTAGCAATGTGGCCCCTTGGACCTCATATTGACTGGGAATACCAGTCATGATAGTAGCTCTAGCTCCTACCACAGTCAATTGGGTTTATTGCATAAATAATTTTGGAACTCAACCTAATTATTGAAGCCAGCCGCCAGCAGGATATAAGTATCCTGTGGGCCCAAATGTCTCTACTACAGGCAAGGATTCGCCCCCTTGCCACTGTTTTGTACCAAGCTCTCCTATGGAGAGCCCCAAACTGCCAAATTTAATTAAACACTCCACGCAATAAGGCCCATTGGGTCTGGAGTTGCAACATCCAGGTTCCTTGCCAGGTTTTTTTACAATTGTGGTTTACCAGCACTCAATCTTCATATATCTCCCCACAAAGTTCAACGTCATCAGAATGGCAATGCCTCTCACATTCTGGCTTGCCTTTTGGGCGCTTTTGCATTCCAACTGGAAGTACAGTCTAAACTTTATCTGCCATCTCCTTGAAAGGAGGGCTGGTTCAAGGATATAGTAAGGTATCTCAGCACTATTTATTTTTTCAATAGACTTGGGTCTTAACTTGCCTTCCAGCCTTAGGAGAATATGAAAATGGGGGAGTCCTCATTTCTGCCATTCCTCAGAATACATATGGCATATAGTAAGGCCAAAGGTGCATCCCTTAGTGAAAAGCTCAATAATCTTCTTAACTTTTATTTGTAACACATGCAAAATTATATCATGCCTATCTTGAGCTTTTTGACCTTGTTTTAATAATGCAACAAAATCCTGCCATTTTAAATTACATGTAGGTTTAATGAAAAATCAGGCCATCTGAAATGACATATTTAAGGGGAGGATACCCCAGTGGTAGAATAGGGACCTCTACTGCTGCCTCCCCAAGTTCAATTCTGGTACTGGAACTTTGGGTGGGGGACAATTATGACTGTGTTGGCGTTGTGCACCAATGCCCCAAACTGAGATAGCGAATAGCAAAGGCGGTTCATGGAGTTCCTGGCCTATCATATGCTGTGCATGGAGGTTTTCCAGATTTTATCCTCCTCTCCCATTCATTTGATTTCACATCAATTGGTGCAGTATCATCCCCAGGTCAGCCCACCTCAAATAAAATTTAAAAATAAAATGACATATTTAAGTTTTAGCATCTTAAATTCATTCATGCATATAGCGTGGTCCTCCAGTAAATATTGATGGCAACACAACCATTTTTCCAAACCTGAAAACTGACTGTCAGCGTTTTTTATTGCATCCTTTAGGTTCACATACTCTTTACTCTTTACCTTTTTCTGGTTGTTATGAATCTAATTGAGCCTTTAATTTTAATTCTTGCATACATATCAACAAGAAATTGGTTGAGAAGGGTACAAAATAGCAAAAGATAAGATACTTCCCCATTATGCTCCATTATCCTATTGTTATAAAAGGCAGCAGCAGACAAAGTTATTAAGAGTTGCCTTAGCTTTAGGGTCACGCTGAGTGAAGTTGATATAGTAACAATCTTCTCCATGACAGAATATCAAAGGGTACTGGAAAGTGTCATATGCTGATGCATCTCACTGGTTTGCATAAATTTTCTATTTCTGCTATGTTGCACAATACCCCTCTTCTCAAAATCCATACCAATAATAAGTATTATAACTTCCTTTGTAACAGGGTTATTAAGCAGCTTTGATATTCTCTAAAAGGCTTTTTATTAGCAATATTCTCTACTCAGAAGTCCTTCTGGACTTTAGAAATAGATTCAATAGCAGCTTTAAAATCTAGAATATACTTGTTATGCTTAATATAACAACTTCTGCAGTTGGAATACCAGTTCAACATTGTCACCAGGATAGATACCAAAATGGATGTCTTTTTCACTGTCATCATCAACAAAATATATTTGGAGATTGAAGGCAACTGATGAAGTTATGGCATAAAGCTCCTAATCCTGTGGTATACCTGTACCTGCATTTTTAAAGTTGGCATAATTTCCCTCTTTCACCTCTTTAGCACAAAAAGAAGTCATTTGGAAATACCCATTATATTTTATAATAGCAGAGAAGAAGTGCTTAGAAAGAGGATGTTGGTATGCAAAGATTCTATGCAAGGGTTCAGTATATGGCTCACAGACAGGGAGGGAGACTTTGCCACTGTTACAGCATATGCCAGGACTCTCCTTCTTCCATTTAAGGATATGGGACCAGGGACAAAGTATCTGAGATCCAATGCAAACAATCTTATCTTTGCCATTATACCAAGAGTTTTACCAAAAATCAGATAGTTCTTTTCTAGTCTATGGTAATAACTTGGTATATGGATATCTTACAACTGCTTCAAAATCTGTTTCTTCCTAACTCTATCAGTAGGTTATATTATTTATTTTTTATAACCTCAGTTGATATAGTAGGAGAAACAATATATTTATCTGAACTTAAAAGATTATTAGACAGAATTAGTTTGACTGAAAAATCAAATTAAATAGGATTTATTCATATTCTATTGGTGTAGTGGTTGCTATCATTTGTTGTGAGATAATAGAATTTGTTTGATCAACCAATAGAATGAGGACATCAAAGTGTCCCTCACTAAAGTCACTAATGAATCTTATCCTTTTTGTTCCCTCCAGTGCCTCACTAAACTGGCAGGGTAAACTCCATCTTGAATTACTTGGAACTCATAAGGGTATATCTCTCCTGCTGCCAAGAGTTCACAGGTGGTTTCATAGGTAGTAGATTTAGACATTTCATCAAGGTACTGATGTTTGGCAGTATAGGGTACCCCAGGACATGTCTGAATATATGGTTTAAACCTCTTCCAGTTATTATATACATGATGCATAATTTCAGCCCAAATTTGAGCAGCCATTGAAAACTGAAAAGAACCAGGTAGGATATGAATGAGAAAATATATGCACTATCACCACAGATAAAAGTAATTTGGTGAGAAACCAGATTTTCAGCTATTGAAATTGATTACACCTCTATATTAGTTTAAGTTCTTTTGAAGCAAGTGTAACTAAAAAAGGAATTGATTAATATATATATTCTATCCTCTTTACAATAAAGGAGATACAATAAAAGTTTTAGTTTAATAAAATATAATTATAAGTAAAATAACAAAAAGGAAATATGTTTTCTATATTAAGTAAAATACTAAAGTTAAAAATTGAATTCAAAGTAAAAGATTAGCAAAAAAAGTAAATTTAACATTAGTAAAAAGTAGCTCTCAGAAAATTAGTTATGCTAAATA
This sequence comes from Massospora cicadina, assembly GCA_022478985.1. Classification (NCBI taxonomy): domain Eukaryota; kingdom Fungi; phylum Entomophthoromycota; class Entomophthoromycetes; order Entomophthorales; family Entomophthoraceae; genus Massospora; species Massospora cicadina. The sequence goes on along the minus strand of JAKSZP010006045.1, from coordinate 2,784 downwards.
AAAATAGCTTTTATTTTAAAAGTAATTTATAGCTTACTATATATTTTGAAAGCTATTTATGCTTTGATATCTATATTATAAGTAAAAGAGAAGTGTCATGACGATTCATCATTGAGCATTATTGGAAATATATTTCTGCATCATTTCTTAATAATCATCATTTCAGCTAGCAGTTTGGTACTATTCAGTTAATTTGATAAATTAATTTCACCAAGTGGTTGATAGTTTTAGGTTGTTTAAGTTCAATAGTTAGTTTTGGATGAGTGGGTGTTGGTTTTTTGTCAATTCAATAGGATCAATAGTTTCAGGTAAGTAAATACCTCTCTCCTACAAATCACATTTACATTCAAAAGTGACATGACATATACTCAAGAGAATCCATCAACCTACTACTGAGCTACTGCGTCTTTAGAGAAGTATCACACAGCCAACCACTCTAACGTGGGTAGGACCTTCCGCCCATCTGTGCCAAGCACAAAGCAACGGACAGCTTATTTAGTCCTATATGCCACTAATCTAAAAGTACGTCAAGATGGACGTACCACCCTCTGGATGACTTTCCTCTGATATAGCATAAAGTACAATTGGCAAAAATACCCACTTGAACCAAAAATTGAATTGGTGAAAACTTGCACATTCAAGAAGCAATTAAGTAAACTTAATAATATAGTAATAATTGTGGAAAAATCAACCAAATCCACAGGATCAGTTTACGCTGTAAACCCTACAATTGCTAATCTCATTGGGACAAGCAAAGTAGGAACCTGAACAAATTGGGATGAAATGAAAAAGCGTTATATCACACAAACCCAAACAAAGATTGTCAGGGAAGAAAAAAGGACTTTAAGACAAGACCCCCAACGCCTGCTATCCCTAGAAAGCCCAGAAGCCTTATAAAAGATAGCTTTAGGGGGACGCATCAATACCAAGTTCAGCAGTGTCAGGAATACTCTACAATAACCCTCAACCTGGTTAAGGGTTCAGGGTCCCATAGGAAAAATTGGCAAAAAATATCAATGAATTTTTAGTTAGATCAGGGTCTAAATCTGATTCAAACAGCAAAAGTCAAGGACCCAAATCATCAGGACAACATCCAAAAAGTTTTCAGTTGAGTCAGGGAAAACCTATGACAATATTGACTTGATCGCCCAACCAAAATATTGGGGATCATACCTGACAAATTTCAGTCAATGAGGGGAGGCGAAACCTGACAAAAATCGATCTAGAAATCTACACAAACCTTTGGAGACAATCCCCAACAAGTCTTAGTCAGCAGGGAGGCAAATCCCACCCAAAATTGATCTGAATGTTTAAGCAAATCATTGGGGACTATCCTTACTGGGACAGAGGAGTGTCTGGAATAGAATCTGAAGGATCAGATTCCTGGGAAAGTTCATCAAAAAATAAAGGTGCAACTAGAAAAAGCTAAAGCCCTAACTGCAGTCAAGTTGTCACCACAAGCTCTGGTGAAATATACACTTGTTCAGAAGGACATGCTAGTGCATTGTGGCATGTCCTCTTATGACATTGAACAGTGGGAGACACTTCAGTTCCTGTACACAATGGTGATTCAGTGGATATCAAAAAATACCATGCCCACTATCATGGCCATCTGGCAGGACCATAAATTCCCTGCTGGGGCTGCTAAGAGCTGGATCGACACTCAGCTATTGCTTGGCATAGTGATGTTCTTTAAATCGTCATGGATTTAAACTGAGGACACATTGGAGTGGATGAAACTACTTCTCAAACATCAGACAATCAAGGCAGCCATTCCTGAAAACCTAGAGCCAGTGAATGCTAAAGCATGGATGGCAGCCAGAATCTGTCTCCTTAACGCAATGTAGTATAACAAGGCTGGTATACCTGCTAAATTTGCCCAGGCCTTCAGGAGATTGAGCCTTAGACCAATGAAATTAATTACTTATGAAAAACAATTCTCAAATGTTTTGATTGCCCTTGAATGGGCTTGGCATACCATCCTAGTCAATAACGCAAAGGAATGGTACAACACTATATTCTCCTCAGAGGAGGCTCTGCTGTGGATTGCAGCCAGTTTCAAGGCTACCAAAGCCCTACACTGGTCATACATCTACATTCCGCCAGCTACCACATCTGAATTGATGAAGATGGGTTGGACAAAGAAGAAGGCAGTAGAGTGGGGGACCTTACAGGATTGATCGCCGGAAGAGGCTATCAACTGGTCCACCAATGAGTTTACCCCATTGGAAATGAAGTATTAATTATATGTGGGGTCCAATATCAATCCCATTTGGGAGTGGGCGAATCTGTGAGTGACAAAGCTGACCGTAAAACTCTCTGGGTTGAATGTTTCCCATTGCAAAGTGGAAAATTTTTGGTGAGACATCACAACACTGGCTGAGGATGCTGACTGGGACGTCACAGGATTCAACCCTAAGTCAGCTCAACTGTGGTTGGAGAACAAAAATTTGCACTACAGGCAGCAGTGGCGATGAAAGGGATTTTGACCCCTGATTCAGGCTGTGAATGGCTTAAGGCAGGCATACAAATTAAAACCATCCAGAACTGGAAATAATCCTTCCTGGAACCATTAATGTCTGTGTTGATTCTTGGCGTCTGGGCTTGATTCCGCCAAGTTGGTTTTGCACAATGTATGAGCCACTGAGCAACCAAATCAGATGATATGAGGATTGCTGACTTATTAATAGCTTGATGAAATATATACGGAGCTATTGCCCCTTATTTCTATCTTTATTTATTTTTATAAATCGCAGGCTTATCTGCACTCCTTTTCCTCTAAAA
>JAKSZP010006044.1:0-31306 GCA_022478985.1 Massospora cicadina | reverse complement strand
TATAAGAAAAGTGGGCCATGCCTCATACCAGTTGGATCTTCCTTTATTGTTCCAGACCTTTTCTGTCTTTCATGAAAGTAAGGTAACATCGTTTGAGGGCCCTCAACCAGAGACTTCAGAGGCTTATCTCATGGAGGGGACGCCGGAGTGGGAAGTGGAGGAGAATGTAGCCTCAAGCAAAGTCAGAAGAGGGCTAAGTACCTAGTATCCTGGAAGGGATTTGATGCGGTGGAAAACAGTTGGGTATCAGCGCGCAACTGCGCCCATTGCCCAGTAGATAATCAATGTTTTACATGAGCAGTTCCCTGAGGCTTTAGGACTAAATTCCCAGAAAACCATCATCGCTATGAAGTTAGCCCCAGCCCACAAGAACATTTCCCTGGAAAAAGTCCCTGGAGGGGGGGGTGGAGCCTCTAAAGAATGAGAGGGTAATGTCATGGTGTAAAAATTTACTTGAGTGTTATTACTGACAAACAAAACTTTTATTTAACCGAGGTAGGCTGACCAGGGGACAGACATTCTCGAATATATGTGAAACTAAGAGAATAACTAAGAAATATAAAAAATTGGGCACCCCAGGGTACTCAAGTTACCCCTGTTGCCAGCGGGACTGCCAGGTATGGGAAGTTGGTTCACTACTCCGAGGGGGTTTCCCCTGCTATGGAGCAGGTTTGAAGGAAAGGGTCTGTGTGGAGGAACCAGAGTGGGAACCATGATTCTATGAGCGCTTTTTGTCTTGGTCTCATATATCCATAGAGCCAGGCTTGGAAGTGCTCTAGTAAGTGGACATGGAATCTGTTAATAATCCCATGAATGTTTGGGACCGTGCCCTTGAACGCATCTGATGCAATTGTGTGTATTGTCCACATTTCAATGGGTATTATTAGGGAGCGGAGGGTAGATGGGATTGGTGACTCGATCTGGAGCGCGAAGATACTCTTTGATATCGAGAATTCCTTTTCGTTTTGAAACTTGAGCAGGCGTGCGACTTCCTGCCATATAGCTTTGGTTGGGGGGCATGTTTTTAGGCGGTGATGTAGGGATCCCTCCCCTCCACATACTGAACATGTTTTGTGGAGGGAGTTGGAGCGGTCCGCCATCCTAGGTCCTTCTCAAACAGCGCCAGGCGTTTGCTCTTATCCTTGGTTGTAGGAGTGGGTGGTGTGTCATTTTCCACATTGCTTTCTGTGTGGTTAAATCATGGGGAATGTCCAGCATATCTGGGTATTCTATCCTAGCTATGCTTGGGGTTGTTGCGAGCATATCCCTCTGGGGGTGGTTTTCTGGGTTTCTTAATTTGAATATGGGGCTGGGTCGTCCCCTTCCCTGTATAGTACCCATGTTCTCTATGGTCCATCCCATATGGCGGATAGTTCGGAGGATATGTTTGAAATGAGGGGAGGTTCCATGGGATCTCGTTGCAGTAGGGTGCTTGTCAAGGTATGAAAGTAGTCTGGGTGGACTATGTGGGTTGGTTAATTTGAGCGCCTGTGCAAAGTTAGTCCTTGCTGCTCTGGAACAATGTTGTTGCGGGAGGTCTGGAGCAAGGATTTCCTTTATCCAGGTACCTAGGATGTGATTGGCATGGGTCTTAAAATTTATTAGTCCCATGCCTCCGCTTGAGCGTGGGCCAAATAGTGTTTCCATCCGTATAGGAGGGTGAGAGCCAGGCCACAGCCAGCCCTGGATAAGCGCGCGAATTGAGGCTATAAAGGTAGGTGAGAAGACTATTGCATGGGCCTGGTACCACAGTATTGGGAGGGATGAGCGAGTTAGCAACTGTAACTCGTCCTGTTAGTCCTGGGGTTCTTCCCTTGAGGGAGGCGACGCGTTTGGATACCCGTTGTAACAGGTTACTTTCCATTGTCTCATTAGCATATCCCCCTGATTCTAGCCAGATTCCAAGGTGTCAGACAGGAGTGGTGGTGGGAGGTGTTGCAAAGGGTAAAATAATTGGATTTTTTTTTCGAGTGTTGGTGTGAGGTTCTGATGTTGTGGCCCAATTGTTTGTGTATTTGCCTAAGAGGATAATTTCTGTCTTCCTTTTGTTAAGCGATGCATTGCTCACCTTGGAGTATTCCTCTAGAGTGTGTTCCAGCTGTTGGGCATCTTCATTGTTTGCTATACCTGCTACGCAGTCATCTGCAAAGGCCAGTATCTTGACTGTTGGTTGTCCTTGTGCAGTTATCCCCATGAGACGTGAGTCAGTTACTCGGAGGAGCGGGTCAAAGCTGAAATTATATAGCAGTGGGCTGAGGGGATCCCCTTGTTTGAGACCTCTGTGTGGTTTAATCTTGTTTGTTAGGAATCCAGGGCTGCATACAGCCATGGTTGCAGATTCTGTTAGGAGCATCGCCCATTTTATGAATCATGGTGGGAGTTTGAAGGCATGTAGACATTCTTTTAGGTATGGACAGCTAACACGGTCATACGCCTTTTCCTGATCCAAGAAGACCAGGGCACCAGTTTCTTTGGATTGTCAAATGTTTGCAACAGGGTGTATGTTGTTCCAGATTGATCGCCCTGGTATAAACCCAAACTGGTTGGGTGATAGGGCGTCAGATGCAATTGCGCCTAATCTAGCTGCTAGAATTTTTGTTAAAATTTTTGTGTCATTGTTGGAGAGTGCAATTGGGCGCCAGTTGGCCAGGTCAAACTTGTCACCCTTTTTATACAAGGTTATAACATAGGATTCATGGCCTCCTGGTAATAGGCGTGTTTCCAACAAACTCTGGTTCATTGACGCCAATAGGAGGGGGGCGATTTGTTGAAAATATTTTTGTAAAATTCGTAGGGTATCACATCAGGCCCTGGGCATTTTCTACGTGGTGCACCGCGAATTGTTTCCCAAAGCTCCTCCCGTGTGATAAGGGATAATATATTGTAATTTGGTGGTGTACTTTGTATCTTGGCAGTTTGAATAAATTCTTTAATTTTTTGTGGATCTGGTGGCATATTGCGATATAATTTGGTGTAATAACGGTGTACTTCCGCCTTGACCTCCTCGGGGTCAGTTGCCACAGTGCCATTGGTCTTGCGGACCTGTGTGCACGTGGGCTGGTTTCCACGGGAGTGGAATTGGCGGAAAAAGTATGTCAAACAGGTTTCACCTTCCTTTATGAACTTACCTTTGTTCAATACTTTGATTCTGTGTTGGTGTTCAAAGATGAGATTGTTAAGTCAGGCCTGAAATTTATGCCCATTTACGTCCCCAATTAGGGCTATAGCCAGATCTCAGAGCATTTATTTCCAGGTGGTCTAGTTCTGCCAAGGTACGCTTGATTGTGGCTGTGTCCGCGGTGTACTTGCGTGATGCAATATGTTGGTTTTTTGTTAATTAAATCTTTTTTGAAATTTTCCCATGTTCCAATGGGATCTGAAGTGAATGGAGCTGTTAATTCTGGGTTTGTAGCTTTGTTTTCAACCCATTCAGATATCTCAGGCAATCTTATATTTTCTGGGTGAAGCTTTCTCCAAGGCGACACCTGTGTGTGGGATTGGGTTGGCACTAACTGCACCATAACTTATCGGTGATCACAAAAATTGATCTTTTTTGTTTTAATTTGGAGATTCTTGAGTGGTGGGATTGTGGGATGAGGATGTGGTCAATATGACTCATTGATATGAGCAGTCCCTCACGTATGTTGGGTCTTGTCATATGGGGAAGGATTGGTGAATTGGGAGGAAGAGCATCCTGTAAGCCAAGAGATGCCTTCATTGTGCGATATTCAATGTGTCCAGGTGGGTATCCCCTGGGATTAAGCCATCAATCTGTATTGGGGTTATCCCAGCAGTTGAAATCGCCTAACATGATGATATCTGGTGGGAGGGTGAGGGTAGAAAGTTTTTCAAAAATTTTTTTCTCTCAGTTGCAGTGCATGGTGCGTAGATACATGCTAAAAAAAAAATTTCTTCATCTTGGCATGTGATTGTTGCTAACAGGACTCAACCGTGCAAGTGTGATTATGAATTTGTAATTTTAAATTTTTTGTTGTTTTGGACTATCACCCTACAGTGAGATGTCCATACTGATTGTGATGGTGCGACCTGGTTGACCAGGATTCTTCTTCCCTTGTAGGGCAGGGGTTTCTTGGGATGGCCAAGATGTCTACAAGAGGTTTTTAGCAGGAATGCCAGCTTTTTGGCTTGGGACATATGAGCCCTGGCTCCCGCGATATTTAACGTCCCTATTGACACTGAGGTGCCCTTGGCGCCTCAGGAGCTGTTGGGAGGACCCTCTGGTCCTATCCCACTGAGGCTCATTTTAGCCATGCTCCGCGTCTGTACTCCAACTCTTTCACTGCCATTGTTGGTTCCCTTGATCTGACCCAATGATTCAGGGGAATTGCAGTTTTTTGCATTTGCATCAACTTTTCCTGCACAGGTCTCATGTTGATTTGATGTGGGTTGTTGATTGGATTTTATATTTTGAGGTTCAACTTTGTTGCATTGTGCACCGCATTTTCACCCAAATTGTGGTTGCATTGTTCCTCAGTATGTGCATGACTGATGACGCTTTGTGGCTCAGTCTGGTTATTGTGAAAATTTTCGACCTGGGCATATTGTTCTGATTAGTTGGTTTGGTGAATATCTTAAATATTCTCCTGAATTTGTCCGTGGTTAATAGCGGATTCCACATGTGCCGCCACTTCAGCCACTGCTCTCTTGCGGGCTTTTTGTGCTGCTTTACGCTGTTTACTTGTAATTGGGTCCATGATGGAGTATATTCCATCTTCACCCCAGCGGAATGGGTGGTGGCCATCAGTCATTTTGGCGAAATTTTCATTATTTTCATCCATAGCTTCTTCACAAAAAGCATTTTCCATTAAGCCCTCTTTTACAGGGCATGCATGTTCCTTGTGGCCCAGTGAGCCACAGTGGTTGCAAATGGGTGGTGCGCATTCAAGTGTAACTTGGAATGCAGCCGACTGGCCCCCATCTGCAAAGTGAAATTCTGCTGCATGGGGAAATCTGGATAAATCCTCTTCCACTTCTGGGAAGGGGTTGATTACAGCGATAGCTTTGCCCATGCACAGGTCAGGCATTAAGCGAAATCGCTGTAATTCAAGTTGTTGGATTTCTCCATAGGCCACAAGACCTTTGCGGAGCTCCTACTTGATTACCTTACGAGGAAGGTTGGTGGGGAGCGAGTCAAAGGAGATGAACAAAGTTTTTGCTTTGTTCCATCTGGTGCGCGCGGTGTGCACAATTTTTTTGCCCTCAGGGAGGGCAACTTCCACGCAGATTTTTGCTGCAGCATCGGCTTCATTGGCTGTTTCAAAACCAATATTGATCCAGCCGCGTCCCATGTTGTTGGTGGCTACGCACCGCGTGAGGGAAAAGTGAGGGCTGTGCCTCACATGTTTTCTCCCACAGGGTTGGTGACTCATCCCCAAGGAAGAGTCTGATCCCGTGTTCCACCTTTGGCAAAGGTTGGTTGAATTGAATGTACATGTATTGCACATGCTTTACAGTAAATACCATAAACCCAGATGGTGTCTGAGTTTGCGATTTCTTTGCAGATTGGGTTCCTGGTCCCCCTCCAGGGCGTTTCTTGCCCTTAGTTGCACTGTTAAGTGCACCGCTTGCCACGACGCTCGCCCATATTGTATTATTTTTGTTATTAAAGTCACCCATCTTTCCTGTGTGTGATTATCCAAATTTGCTGTTCAAATCAAATCGTAGTAACTAAAGTGATTGTTACGAGAAAGAAAAGCTTTTGGCAAACAACCCTAGTAATCTTTTTTTCGCACAGGTTTGGTTTCTTGTGAACTTTGTCTGCATTGTAGAGTATATTAGATTATCAGTTGATAATAGTATAATGACTATTATCCGTAGTTGAGTGTGAATTTATTATATCTCAGCCCAACTCTTTGTTAGTATTCCTAATTAAATATTATAGATGTCGTGATCTAGGGATTTATTCCCTCGTTCCATACAACCCAATCTTCTCTGAGATTCCCTGGTGCCAGTCTCTTCAGTCCAACACACAGTCAGCAGCAATCCCTGATTGTGTCTCCTTCTTCTCTAGATCCCCGCTCAGATCTTTACTCTTTTCACCAAAAGTCTACCAATTATTGCACACAGCAATATTATCCTTGAGAAGAATAGCACAATGGAAAGCTGATGATAGTTTACTACTTAAACTATATACTGGATGAACAACTATAGAACTATATATATGTAATATGATCTAATTATCTGTTTTATATTATAAGTGAATATTAAGGAATTTGTAGGGAGGATTTGGTCATCTAACACTCAGTTGACACCTCTTCGATGAAATGGCAGCTGTTGCCATTAAATCTCCCATCCTTGTCTCAGCAGCGATGGTTTTCCCCATCCTGGCTAGGATTCCATCATTTGGACATACTTAAGACCTAAATGGATAGAGTCAGAAAATGTGTCCCTAACGTTTTTTTCTCAATCCAAGTGAACCAACCATATTTGGCTACCGCCTGCTTAGGTAATGGGATATTACCCATTAAGGCAGGTCATGCACCAACAAAATCGATTTGCAAGTTGCAGGCGGCATCACTTGCCTCACAACTTGCTATTCATTCCCAATCAGTTGGTGATGAAACCCAACCAATCCCAATTGGTACACCTGATAGTTAATCACTATCAGATGCCCCTATTTCATCAGCAACTCCGCCTGACGAGAACTTAAGTATTCATCCAGATCAATCCCTGACTAATACAACCAATTAAATATCCCAAAATCCCCTGAATGTAGTTACTCCAAAACTCGGGCCAACCAATTTCCAATTCACTTCGCCTTAGGGAATTATCCCCCTATCGATTCCTGTTAATCTAGAAGGCTGGGAATATGGGGAAAAATCCCAACACATGGCCTAATGACATAATTGAGGTAACAACTTTAAAGATAAAGCTAGTCGTCAGGAGGCCAAAAAGGTTAAGTGATCAGACCTTCCTGACCTCAAAATTACTCTGGATCACCGCTGGGTTCAGGACAGATATGCCCAGGTTGGTCTAGGGGGACGTGCGTGATGCTCAGCCCAGTGTTATGGAAAGGCGTTAAAACGTACTAGCTTTATTCTTAATGGTGACGGTTCAGTTTGGTTGCTCAGCAAAAGAGTTTTTAAAACTGTTTGATTTTTAAAATTTACGAATCAGGACGGCTGTGCTTACAATTAATAACTTGAGTTAGGTCAATATTGAGATATAGTACCCTGGCTGATGGAAGCGTGCGCCTATTGGTGCACTTAAGATTAGCTTCACTTCCACCAATTGATGACTCCTCTAATTGTTTAAATATTTTTTCTTGAGACCAGCATTTCTTGTTGGTTGATTTTCTTAATAAAAACTCCCGTTATTTTACATTTTTTTGTTATGGTTCCTTGGGTGAACCTGTGTGCAGACCTCCTCAGGGAAGTCATTTACCAACGTTGGCCGTTCCTACTTTTACAAATTGTCTAAAAGATTAAGTGCACTTTTGGGCCCCCTTAGTACCCTCCATATTGAGGCACCCAAACCCTCTAGCACAGATCTTTGCTTAGTTATGGGCTCCCCCGTGGGGTCAACTTAAGTGTTGCTGTTTACTTGTTACCAACTATTTATACTTCATTATCCACCCTTTCACTATGTTACTTTGGCTCTGTCATCCTTTGCAGTGCCCTATCTACCATTAATCTAATGACTATTTCCCTGGTGGTGTGGCGGTGCATTTCACACCTGTCGTGAATCTATATGACTGGATGATAAGCCACAATTATGACCAACGTATCATTGGAGGGATTCCTCTAAAGATTTAATGGGAAGAATCCAACGTTGATGTTTCAGAGCTATAAGTATTCAATCGCCTTAGGATGAGGAGATAATGGGTTATAACAGGTCATATTGGATTGCCTTCAAATAAGGCGATAAAGCAATGTCAAGATTTTACAAAAGATGATTTGGATTGCCTCAAATTAGGGCGATAAAGAATTGAAGAACCACAAGCTGAAACCAATGAGAATACAGTAGAATGAATAAACTAAGTGGAAGAGTTGGTATTGACTGAGGTCACTGGTATATCAGCAAGATGAGGGGATTGACAGGAGGAGGTTTTTTAGAGTAGAGAAGAAAGGAAGTAAGAGGGAGCAGACTTAAAGAGACCCGCCGAGTATATTATATCAAAATAAAGAAGTGTTTTGGGGGAATTTCTCCTCTTATTATAACTGTCTGTTTACAAGGTTCCTGATAAATGACGATCATTATATTGTCCTTTCCAATTGTTCAGTAGGCGTAACCCTAAGTGAAAAACCCTTCAGCGGATATATAGGGAATCCCCAAAATTACAACAGTGGTGTTCACTAAAGGGGCCTATTGATGAATTAAAATAAGATTAAAACTCATTCACCAGCTATGTCACATCCAGGTTGCTTTGATAAGTAATCTGCATGACATGCTGGGCCTGTAGCATATGAGGAGCTGAGACTCACGCTAGATACTGTGCTCAAAAGACAAATGAGTTGCTTCAGAAGGTTTGCAGTGATAAGCTGCCGCCATTTGATCGTGAAGGAAACGTTCATGGATTATTTCTATGATTTTATTTTGCAACTGAAGGAACTTTGGATTGGCGGAGGGCGAAATTGTTGATCTCCACCTTGGATGTTGGGAGTGCAGATAAAGTCGTTTGTTACCTTTCAGATAGTTCCATTACATACCAAGAAGTTAAGGAGATGGTGGTGCAGTTGTTTGGTGGAACTGCAAAGATGTCACAGCGGAAAGCTGAGTTCTTGAACATCAAGTTTCAGTGAAATGAGACCCTCACCACATTCACTGAGCGATTTATGACGTAAGCTCATGTGTTGATTGGGGCAGGGATTTTATCTGAAGTTGATGTGTGCATTGCAATGTCCTTGGCAGTGAATCCATACCCCGAGCTTTACAATGTCATGGCCCCATTGTTAGAGGACGATGTACCTCTTCTTAAACTTGTTCAGTTTGTACATTGCTTAGCTGTAACTTTCCCTCCACCTAATATCGAACAGATTCACACTGTTGCTGTTGTCAACCCTAATCATGTAGGGGAATCAACCAGTCGGTGCAGGTTCCACAAGATTACTCACCGCAGTCCAACGTCTGTTCCATAACTGCCAATTGACAACTGGTCAACTACTGCTTCAGCCCTAAATACACTGATTGGCAGCAGGCGTTCTACTGATGTGGGTCTGATTACGCCAATCCTCTTCAGAATAACCTTGCAAGTGGGCTAACTTATATTAAGCACAGATGTAGGTCCTATGGGTTAAGTTGTTTTAATTGCGGTCACCCTGGGCACATGGGACGATGGTGCCCCAATTGAAAGGTCACTTATGTACAACAGGATCAATGTTATCAGGGAAAAGTCAGAGCGGAGTAGAGATGTGACTTTCTACTTCTGCTATCTAAATTCAAACGTCCCACCTGAATCTACTGTATTAATTGCAGCAGAAGCCTCCCAGTATGACAACACATTCCTCTACCAACAGCTGGTTGGGGGAGTAAATGTTCTGACCCAAGCAAAAGCCAAAGAAATGGTAGACAAAGGGTCTCTGGAGCAACTGAAGCCTTAAACTTGTCAGATGTTTGACCAAAGTCCATTAGACCAGTTAGATCATTCACAGATGTGTTGTCCTTGAGAGGAGTAGAGGTCGCCCTTCCAGTGGATGCTATTGTAACAGGGTACCCTAAAGTCGGCGCGGGTATTATAAGTTTCGTGGAAAATGTGAACTACTAAATATACATGTAGTAAATAACTGGCATTCATCTTACTCGGAGTGCACTTACTGTGACATTGTGGTATCCAAAACCTGAGTATGAGCTATAAATGATATGGGCGCTCCTGTCAACATTCTCTCTACTAAGTTGGTGGCGAAGTTGTTTTTAAACCTGACATAGACCACCAGATGGTGTATGGGACCACTGGAGCAGAAACCATGGTCTATGAGAGAGCGTATAGCGTGCTTCCCTTGAGGTTTGGATCCATTGTTGTTGTGGCTCTGGAGGTGGTATTACCAAATAGCAACAACAATATGTTGATTGGGACTTCCTTTATGTGACACAATGGGGCTGTCGATGACATGATGGAAGAGACCCTAGCCATTTTGGGACAGTGCATCCCAATTTATTTCACCTCCAGCAGAGTGCCGAAGGGCTCAGTGCACATGGGACATATCAACCTTGCCTACAGCTATGAGGTGATTCCAGTGATCTATCATTGATTAAAAGGAAAAAATCGGGCCCTTCCCCATCAGACATACGAATATCAAGGGCTACCGCTTAGAGCAGCTGGAGCAATATCCATTCCCTCTAGACATCAAGTAATAGTAGACATTTTTTTAAAGTGGAAGTGTCAGCTGGGCTCTATGGGGAGATCATTGGGCCTTATCAACAATCATGAATTGAGCCCCACGTGGCTCCAGGCATCATACTTCTGGTCCATGGGGAGATCAAGGTATTGATAGCAAATCTTCAGAACATACCAATTGAATCCGCCAGCATCAGATTACAGCATATCTACATCTGAACCCAGTTGGGGAGGTCAACCAGGTTCACGAGTTCAGTTCTCTGGATGAATTTGGTCTGCCCATCAAACCGCATCTTGGTGTAATGGCGGTTGTACCAAGGAAGAATTTAATGGGGTTATCAGAAGACCAGAAGGATCAGGTGAAAGCTTTATTTCAAAAATACAAAGAGATTTTTGCTGTTGACAATCATAAATTGGGGTGCACTCGGGGGGTTGTTATCAGCTGGACACTGGGGATCATCCCCCATCAGGTCTTGGCCAATCCACTGATAAAGGGCAGCTGATGAAGCTGTCACTGAGGAGATTGACAAGCTGCTAGAGCAGGGAATGTTCAAATTATCTAAGAATCCGTGGGCTTCGCCTGTCCTAATTGTTAAATAGAAGGATCGTACTAACCGCGTAGTAATCAACTACTGGAAGCTAAATAGTGTCACCAAAAAGGCTCATACCCTCTATTGCGGATTGATGATGCGATGGATTAGTTAGATAAATCCTGCTACTTATTGGCAAGGGATTTGATATCCAGTTATTGGAAAATTGAGTTGCCCATGGAGGAACAAGAAATATGCACCATAATCACATCAAAAGTGCTTTTCCAACCAGCTCACATGCCACAAGGGCTATGTAATGCCCTGGATACATTCCAACAAGCAAGGACATCATTCTGGGTGATCTTAAGCTTTCATGTGTTCTTGTGTACCTGACGATATTAATGTCTTCTCTTGAACGTTCACTGAGAACCTTGTCCATTTGGAAGAGGTATTTCGCCGACTTGCTGAGGTCAATATTAAAATCAAGCCTCAGAAATGCCACTTCTTTAAGGATCAGCTGGAGTACCTTAGGTTTTTTGGTGGATGTGACTGGGCTAAGACCCCAACCCGCCAAGGTGGAGGCTATCCAGAAGATGACTGAGCTAGTTAGTAAGCGGGACATTCAAGTGTTTTTGGGGATGGTGGATTATTACTGAAGCTTCATAACTAATTTCAGTTACTTTGAGGTATGCTGTTTGAGCTACTAAAGAAGGATGCCATGTTCAAATGGATGGAACAGCGCCAATGCATCTTTGATACACTTCAAACAGCACTAATTAGTGCGCCCATGTTGCACTACCCTAATTTTGGTAAGGAATTTATAGTGCAGACGGATGCATTACTTTCCACTGTTAGGGCGGTCCTGTTTCAGAAGGACGATGAGGGGGATGAGAAGCCCATGGCGTACTGTAGTAATAGCTTGAATTGCTATGAATGAAATTACACTGTAACAAAGTGGGAGTTCTTAGCGGTGATTTATGCAATAAGCATTTTTGAGTCTACTTGCATAGAGTAACGTTTAAGTTCATAATGGATCATGCATCGGTGCATAGGTTGCAGAATTTGAGAGAGCCTGAGGGGCGGCTATCCAAATGGGCTCTTAAGCTGCAAGCTTATGACTTTGTTATTCTCTATCGACCAGGAGCAAAACACCAAAACGCCAATTGCTTATCAAGAATGCCAACAATTGCAGTTACAGCGGATTTAAGTGGCATAATCTTCAACAAAATGCTCAGCGGAAAGTACGATGATGAACTTCCTCAAGTTATCAAGTCACCAGACAGACTCAGGACCAATACATTCTAGAATAATGAGGAATTGTATAAGCGTATAAGGGACACTACAATGAATATCCCCAGACCTTCTACCAGACCAAATATTATCATGAGCGCACACCAAGCAGTTGGCCATGGTGGAGTCTGGAAGACTCTTGAATTGTTGAGGCCGCGGTATTATTGGGAAAGCATGCAATTTGATGGCTTGAGACCCTGTCCTGCTGCCATCAGTGACAGGTGGAGAAGCCGTTCCAAAAGAAGACTTCATACCAGTTAGTAAAACCTCACTTTGATTGTCATACATTCTAAATTGATGTCGTGGGACCTCTGCTAGCTGGAGCTAACCAGTCTAAGTATATCCTGGTGGCAATTGATTACTTGACCAGGTGGGTTGAGGCGCGGGCAATTCGGGATCTAGAGGCGATTACTGCGGCTAAGTTTGTAATGGAATGCACCATTCAGCTTTATGGATGCCCACAGTTTATTCTTACCAAAAACGGCACTAATTTTACCTCTCACATACTTCCCAAACTCAATGAATTGATGGCCATCCGCAGGGTCCTAACAACCCCATATCACCCTGAGTCCAACAGAATGGTTGAATGGGTTAACGGGACCCTGGTGAACATACTACGGAAGTTGGTTACAGATAGGCC
The DNA here is from genome assembly GCA_022478985.1 of Massospora cicadina. NCBI lineage: Eukaryota > Fungi > Entomophthoromycota > Entomophthoromycetes > Entomophthorales > Entomophthoraceae > Massospora > Massospora cicadina. The sequence continues at coordinate 18,552 of JAKSZP010006044.1, read as the reverse complement.
CTCCAATTGGAGTACCCTCCTTTCTACCGCGGTGTTCGCCTACAATATTAGCTACCATTCTGCCATGGGGAAAAGTTCCTTCCAATTGCTTTATGGACAGCACCCCACTATGCCTGTGCCTCTATTTGCCTGCGTAGAGGACACCGGCGGAATGGATCTGCAACACTATTTAACCACCCTAGCATATACACTGATTTGATTACAAACTGAAGTGTACTCGTTCAGCTTAGCTAAGAAAATCAAAAACCAGGCTGCTGACCAGGTATGGAGAAGTGTCCTAGCACAGTTCAAAGAGGAAGCTATGGTGCTATTCCATGATCAGCACGGGTTTGGGTGGAAGCACAAGCTTAAAAATATTTGGATTAGGCCATTTGAGATAAAAGAAATAACGGGTGTTGCTGCTTATACTATCAAGGATCCTGCGAGCAGTCACATTTAAAATGAGTGCACGCGAAATTCTTTCGGCCATATAAGCAGCAATAGAGCCTCTCCAAAAAAGAATAAAACAAAAAGAAAATGAAAAATGATGATGATGAAAATGATGATGATTGTACAAAATATCTTATGTGAGTTTTAACTACATTTATTTGGGGTTGCTACTGGAGGTCTTTCTCTTCAATGACTCCATCTTCCCATCTTTTTTTGGATTCTTGTGGTGTTCCTTTTATTTTGATTTATGAGATCTTTGTTTCTTCTTCCACCGTTTTGAGGATGCCATGGTTTCTATGGACTCTTATAGGGTTGGGGATAGAGGCAAAGGCCGCCGAGGCGAGAGCAAGGGGGCTGACGTCCACTCATGGGCCACTATGCTAGTCTGAGGAGGGGATGCCAGTGTGACGGGACTGAAAGAGGAGGAAGGACTGGGGTTCCTGACAACAGGCGAGGTGGTGAGAGCTCAGCTGGTTGATTGAGTCAAAAAGGTCTTGCCCCACTAGGAGAAAAGCCTGCAACCACATACATTGATGGTCCCAGGAAATCAACGAATAAGCAAGCAGAGGGGGTCAGAGACATAAGAGCTGGCGAGTAACCAGGAGATTCTGGCTTGAGGGAAAAGGCTGCGCCCAGCGCCAGGAAATCTACAAGGAATACTCCATTCTTGGATATGCCATCAGAAAAGGAGCAGTTGCAGTGAATGCTGCTCACCAGGACCACTCAAGGGCTGCCCAGTGCAGCTCTATTCCTGACCCTAAAGAAATTGCGGGATGAAAAATTAGGTTACCTAAGAGTGCCATGACAGGAAGGTACTGTGATGGATCATTGGTGCTGAGCGCGGTGAATGCTGCGGTGACCCCAGAGCGAAGGTGAGCTAGCCAGTTGTTGCAGAAGTTACCCCCAGGGACCAGAAGTGGGTAGGAGCGCGGGGAAAGGATCATCAACCAGATGGCTATCACCCACTGCACAAAGCACAGCATCCGCTGAACAGATAGAGCTGCAGGATGAGGCTTGGTAGGAGATGGAAGCACTAGGTGACTAAATCTGCTTTCCAGGAGCTGGGCCACTTCATTATATGAAGGCCATCAGCTCCGCTCACCTCCACAGCGTAGCTGGGCCACTATTCCCTGAAAGGGCGCGCCAGGAAAACAAATGGCTGACGAATTTGGGAAGGAGCTCTTCCTGGGTTAGAATGGTCGTGAGGTCCACGTCAGCCTCATCCTCATCAGCTGGGGGAAGGAGAAACTGGGGAAGAGGGATGTGGCCTGGGTTGGGCAACTCCACACCAAGCCACATATGAAAGAAGAAATTGAAATTATGGACCTGTGGCTGTTGGCGCATGATGGTTTTCATGCCGTTGAAGGAAAAAGAGATGTACAGTTTATCATCCAGTCAAGGGGGGTAATGTCATGAATCTATATGACTGAATGACAAGCCACAGAATATGACTAACAAATCATTAAAAAATTTCCGCCAAAGATTCAATGGGCAGAATCCAACGAGAATGTTTCAGAGCTATAAGTATTTAATCGCCTTAGGATGAGGCGATAATGGGTTCTAATGGGTCATATTGGATTGCCTTCAAAATAGGGTGATAAGGCGATATCAACATTGATAAAAAATAATTTGGATTGCCTCAAATCATGGCGATAAAGAATTGAAGAACAACAAGACAAAACAAATGAGAAGATGGCGGAACAGGAAATTAAGTGAAAGAGTCAGTACCAACTGATGTCACTGGGATATCAGAAAGATGAGGGGATTGACAGGAGGATGTTTTTTAGAGTATAGAAGAAAGGAAGTAAGAGGGAGCAGACTAAAAAGAGATCCGCCGAGTTTGATAAATTAAAATAAAGAAGTGTTTTGGGGGAAATTGCTCCTTTTTATTAAAATTGTTTGTTTACAAGTGTCTTGAGGAACAGACAATCGTCATATCATCCGTTCCAATTGTTCAGTGGGCGTAACCCTGTGCAAAAAACCCTTTAGTGGATATATAGGGAATCTCCAAAATTACAACAACACCACTTCTCCTGGGATTAAGAGAGTTACAGACACTCTCCTTACAGTGAAGCCTTCCAAGCGCAAATTTTTTGAGGCGGCCTTTATAGAAAAACTAGTCATTAAAGATAGATATCAGGTTCCTTTTTAGAAACTGGAGGCTACTAGCCTTGCCTACTGCAACCTCCTAGAAAAAACTCAGGAAATTTCTCGACACAGTGATCTTTCTTAAAAATTCTCCCCTGCTCTTGCTCAGTTAGAGCACACTTCAACTGTTAACTATAAAGAACGCTCTTAAAGATTACTGGAAAGTTCAAACAGGCTTTATATGCTATAAAGTTTTCTCTCAGCTAGTGCTCCTCCATGCGGATACATCCTTGCCCTTCATTGTAGCCTATGATTCCTCTTCTGTTGCTGTGGGCGCAGTGCTTCTGCAAGAGCACAAAGGGATTTAACATCCTGTTGCATAAAGTTTATGTAAGTTCACATCCATAGAGAAGACTTGAAACATCTATGACAAGGATCTGCAATAGTTGCCTGGTCTCCCACCCACTTGCAGTACTTTGACAGGGAGCTCATCATAATGCTTTCACAAATTAAAAGTCCTTTTTTATACAACTTAAAGCCCCAGAGACTGGCCCATTGCCATGCTCACACTTATTATAATCTCTGAAGAATCCAATTCAAGTATGAGCTCATCAGTGGGCCATTAAACGTCTTACCTGACATACCAAGCTTTAATCCTTCCTTTTCCCTAATGAAGAGCACCTCTTGGAGTTCATACCTATTATCCTCCCTCCCAAATACTCTACCTGACGCATCTTAAAGTATCCCTTACTACTCACCCCTGTATGCACCCATTTTTCTCTCATCTTGGCCACAGATTATACTTTTAATAGGATATAGAGTTTTATATGGAACTTTAATATAAGAACTTCAAGCGCTTCCTTTATGGTCTACAATATGAGTAATCTTCTTTTGGGCTAGGTTAGGGGTTCCCCACTCTGAACACCCAAGCCATTGAGGAGCGTCATGTTTCTCCTACAGTGGGCCACCCAGGATCCTTGAACTTTGCGGAATTCATCAAAGAACCTATAATTAGCCTGGTTTCTCTAAAGATATTTCATCATGGGTAGCAAACTATGTCACATGAGCTTGCTTAAAGTCAGACCAAACTGTAAAAGAGGGATTTATACACCCTCCTCAGTAGACGGAAGAGCATGTCCTTAATTCTTTTTAGACTAAAATGTGGAGGCCACACCTTAAAAGGCTTAAACGAAGTTATGGTGCTTGTTATTTGGTTTATTATGTTCTTCTTGTTTCTCCCTTGCTATATGACTATAATTGCAGCTGCGGCTGAGGCTACAACACTGTTTATCTCTCATGTATTCTCAATGTTTGGCCTCCCAAGAGAGATTGTTAGTGATTGTAGTCCCCCACTTAAGCCAGGTTCTAAGATGCACCCCTGGAGCTACTAAGCGTCAAGCCCTGCAGATCCACTGCATACCACTCCTTTTCATATGGGAAAACCAAGAGGTTTAATAAAGTCCTTGAGCAGTACCTGCGTTGTCGCACACCCGCCTCCCAGGACACATTGTGTTGCAAACTGGCGCCTTTTCAACATTTACAAGGTAATTCTGTTATGGGCAGGGCTGACAATATGAAGATCGTCAACCCATGATACAATGGAATGGTCTTAACTATACATACAACTATTTTTGTAAAGCCCAATTCATAGCACCAACCAAGAGATTTAATTCAGGTTCAACCAATGCTAGCACTAAGAACCGCGCTTTGCACCCTCCAGACTACTAGAATGGGTAGCCAAGTCAGCGCTTTCAATCCACTAGCCTATTTCCTGGGTGGCTCTTTAGCTCTTCACCCATACTCACCCAAAGTGGTTTAGCAATTCTTCACAAAGTCTTGGAATCATTCTTCACCTTCAACTCAATTATTAGTAATTTGTGTACCTACATCACACTGGTACTCTTGCAGGTTTCCCATAGGTGGCGGCAGTCAAATGTGATAGGCCATACCACAGCAACTATTTACTAAGTAATGCCAACCCCAAGGATCACGCCCTACTGAGCTTGAAACCAGAAGAAGAAACAAAGGGAAAAATCAAATTTAGTAAGGAGAGATTTTATTAAAATAAATTGCTGACCCATATATAAAGCAAGCTGAGGTTTCAGGAAATGGCAATTAGAGTAAGGTATTGGATTAAGCGTCAGTAAATAGCTTAGGGTTATAAGGATTTGAAGCATATTGGGAACTTTGGTTAGATGATAGTTTACTGATTTAGCTCTTGATAACTTTATTTTAATCATGTTTTACTGAACTGAGGTAAGCTGACCAGGGGACAGACATTAACAAACTTAAAACTTAAACTAAAATAACGTAGCTGATTGATTCAAACAAGATGCCCAAAATGAAGGATTTAGTAATTCACAAAACAAAACAACCAACCAGGTGGGCAGAGGAGACCACTTATCTCTCCATGGAGGAAGGGGAGGGGGGATCAGGGGGCTCATCATTGGCAGCAGCTTCCTCATCCCAGAGTAGGGTACATGTCAATGTGGATAGCAAGGGCGTCGGGGCATTGGCAGCAGGGGGTTCAATATCTTTGATGATTGGCACTTCTGAGAAATTGCCAACCATAAAAATTGCAGTGATATGTTTGGCTAAAGATTTTTTGGCTTTAATGCAGGCGTCTGGTAGTTTAACTAACGTGGCAATATTGGTTCAGATAATCTTAGATTTTGGATTCCATGCTACAGTTACCACGTTCTGGATAGCGTTGTTGACATTTTTGTGTAATTGTTTTATATTAATCTTACTTTTTAAGTAAGATTTACGGTGAGATCAGGTAGGTTTTTTTACTCCTGGGAGAATCGCCATTGATTTGGCAGCAGCTTTGCGGAGGGGATGGTAATCTGGTGTGGCGGCTGCTATACTGCAAGCTGGTGGTCGCTGTAGAATGATTTGGCATTTGGCTGTGGGGTATATAGTGTGAGGGGAATTCTGCGTCCTATTTTGTATTACAGAACTGGTTGACTTGCATTAAGGGTTCTTTAATGATATTACCTGATTTGTAAATTTTATCCAAAAACTTTTTATGAGTTTTGGTTGAATTGAATTGGGGAATTGGCTTATGGTTGAGGATTGGTTGATTTGTTGGAGGATGCATGGGATTGAACTGGGGTCCAATCCTGTGCTTGATTGTAGGAATCATGTGTGGCACTAAGGCGAGGTGGAGGCTGATTGGAGGCTGCAGGTGCAGCTCCAGCAACATGCTTTGGGGGAGGAGGACGTAGGATTGTACCCCATGCTAGAACTGGTGTGGGGTAGGCGGTGGATTTATAGCTGTTGGACAAAAAATCAGCACCATCAGAAGCAGCTAGATATGGGCACTTGCATTTCAAGTGGTCTAACTCAAAATAAGATAAAAATCGTCCGTCAGCCCTCAACGTGGGCCCAGAACAGATGGTTGGGGGTAGAGGGGATAGCGGCATGAGGGAGAATAGACAGGGCAATTTTGTTTGGTTCAGGGCTAGTTGTGGCATATGCACGAGCCTAGCGAGGCGTGTGGCCCTATTTGAGACCACAAATTGAAAGAATTGGTTGGAGCCATAGGCTGCCAATCCTTCCATCAGCTCCTGGTGGAGCACCTCAGGGGGAGGTGGGTGGGCAAACTAGAGAACTGAACTACAAAAGTGGTGTCTAGTGGGAGCCAGGTCCAAGTTGTGGGAGAGGAGTATCCTGGAAGACCAGGGGCACAGTTGCTGCAGTGGTGGCATCAGCTTCACAGGTGAAGCCAAAATTGAAATACCACTTATAGGGGAAGGAGTCAATAAAACAGGCGGGACGCATCACTGCCTGAGCCATTTTGATAATGGCTTGGTTGTATAGGGAAAAAGTTTCCAATATTCAACACTAAGGCTGAAATGCATGTTGCTCCGGGGGAGCACCAGGGGACAATGGGGCACCACTTGGGTTTGAGCGAGGTGGGCGTCAAGGTTCTTGGGAGGAACAAATCATCCCAGGGGTTTGGTATGACTGGGAGAGCCAGTCCGAGCGCATTTTCCTGTCATATGGAAAATGGCAGGGGGAGCTGCTGCTGCCCCACACTGGGGCAGCTGGTGTGGAATCTGATGACATTGGAGTGAAACTATGGTGGGCAATTGAGTTTTACTTTCTAACCGTATAAATTGCTCAGAAAAGTTATGCAAAGCGGAAAGAGAGTCACTTATTTTAGTAGTTTTATAATTAGATTTTCAAAAATGTCTCCTAACATGATTTTAACATGTTTGATGATAAATCTTTTACTGTTGCATTTATAACTCGAAATCTTCTTCTCAAAAATTCTCCATAGAACAGATAAAGACTAGTCTCCAACTTAACCAGGGATCTAATGCATAGATCACCATAGCCAAGGCTACATTTTAACTAAAGGGATAACATTTACAACGGTTGGACTAATAATCTTTCCCTATCTCAGTTTACATATAAAAACACCTCACAGTCCTATTGGGGAATCATTTTGAAGCTAACTTGGGTTACAATACATCTAACCAAATGATATGTCCTCAGTGGTCCCTGCAGTAGGAGAGTGCATAGACCACATCTGACAAAATTAGAACCTCATCTGGGAGCATTTGTAAAAAGTAGCTGAGAATTATAATAACTTTGCTGACTATAAGTGGCACCCAAGCCATAATAAAAAGTTGACTCTCTTGTCATGCTGAATATTTTATGGCTTAAAGATGACATCGTAATGGGGACAAACGTTAAGGAAAAAGATGAATGTCAGGATGCAAGAAGGTGAATTTAGCAGCCTCTCTGACCTCATGCATACCTTTGATCAACTCTGGGTTAAGCCGAGGTATGCCAGGTTGGTCCAAGGGATGCAAGAGAAGTTTGGCCCTGTATGATAGCAGGTGCCTTAAAATGAACCAGCTTTGTGATTAATGAGAACAGTTTGCTTTGGTTTATTAGTGAACGGGTTCTTGGGACCCGTTTTGCTTATGAAATTTCCAGCACAGGTCAGCCATTACTATAATCAATAATCTGAGTTTGGTCAATTACCAAGTATAGTTTACTTCCCAATGGAAGCATGCGCTTAATGATGAACCTTGGCTTGGACCCACTTCCATTGATCGATTGTTCCACCAAATTCCCTTAAATCCTTTTCCTCGAGACTAATCTCTCACATTATTTGACTTCCCTCATAATAAACCCCTTTGGTAGTACACCTTTTTTAAAATTTATTTTGTACAATCCTGTGCGCATACCTCTTTGAGGAGGTCCCATGTAACGTTAACCATTTAATTTTAACTACTGTAAATCTATCCCCCATGATCCATTGAGCCTCACAGGTTCCCTCCAGCCTGGGGCGCCTATACACTACCACTCTGAGCACTGCGTGGTTCCATTTTGGTTATTCCCTCTAATGATAACCATCCTCGACCTAAGTTATTATAGCTCAAGCACTCTCTGCTGGGCTCTAGTAACTTTAGTACTAACGACTAGTTCCCTGGCGTTGGCCCTGTGCACCATGCATCACCTCGCTGGGAACAAGAGTGCTATAGACACTCTCCTTAAAGGATATGCAGAACCATAACATGAAGGCCTATTCAAAGAAGATGGCCAAAAATGCTCATGTCTCTATGAAGTCAAGAAGGATTTAAGCAGTGTAGCTTTCATGTGAATTTTTTAAGCGCACTGGAAGCACCATAATGTGTCTCACATTTCAAAATAGTTTCCATTCAAAGGACGGAGACCTACTTCCCTTGAGCCTATAGTTTTTAAGCAACTTGCAGATTGAGAGATAAAGGCAGCCTAGTTTTTGGGATATCCCGCCACTAAGTTCATTATTTAGTCACATGTAAGGGCTAACCCTCCTATGAAAACAGCTGTGTGATCACCAAAGATTAATCAACTGCAAGGATCTGGTTAAAGCTTTCTACAAGTCACATAATAGGTCCCCATCTCCCTCAGAAAATTGTTGTCATCCTCGCCATCAAGATACCTAAGAGGTACAAGAATTATGACTTAGTCTATTCCTCTGGAGACGGGTTAGTCCCTGTTTAAAGGAAAGAATAGTATAAGTCCTGAGGCTCAACCCTTCCATCTAGACCATGAGCAATACCCTTTCAGGAGAAAGTTGGGCCTCATGCCCCTTGTGGCTCCCTATCTCAGATCATCGACTTGGATCATGTGATATATGTGTAAAGGGTTACTGCCATTCCCCAAGAAACTTCTCTCTAGAATTATTGATCTTATTCCTTGAAGGGAAATGATAGAGGTGATTTACATAAAGTTAGACCAGTTCAGTGGCCTCTATAGTAGCCCAAAGGCTCATCCCACTCATAGCTCAGTAACTCATAGTATTTAAGAATATTCCAAAATCTTCAAAACCAACTGGCACTAAATGGGTCTAACGAGCTAAACCAGGTCTCATCTAGTAAATGAACTGCAGATCAACACTTGCAGATCACACAATCCACTAATAAAGTTATTCTGATTGGTTGCTCAGTCAGAATGGATCTATTCGAAACAGGCTGTACTAATCCACAAGTTAAAACAAATTTATATAAGATTAGTTTTATCAATATATGTTATTTGCTTACCTATGGATCTCAATTTTATAAATCTTCCAGTTATCCAAAACTGTATATGATTCATCTTTCATATCACTATTCATAGCCCAACTAATCAGAATATGCCTCATGGGTCCAAATCCTAGGCCAGAACTTTAGGCTTTTCTCCTATTATATTCCTTCATTAGATAAAGGCAACAGACTCTCCTAGGGTTTTTTTCTAGTCCAATTCTATTATGAACCTTCTTTCACATAAAAAATATCTTTTATTCTGTTCTTCGCGAGCTCTGCTGCTCAAATCAGGTACAAAAAATTCCTTTTGACCTATTAAAGCATGCCACCAATAACTTAATAGTTTCAATGATTGTAAAATTGGCAATCTAATTCTATAATACAGCGGCTCAACGTGCAGTATCAGTGTTTGTAATAAGTTATGTCCCAACATTACTTCCAATACGCCATGAACTCTGGGTACTATCAAAGCAAAGATTCATCCTGACAATCCATCACTGGCTTGGCGTGATCCAACCATCAAGTGTCTCCCCATTAGACTGACTCTGTCATACCTCCTTTAAGCAAAGAACGCCCAATTGACCAATCTACTTGAGCCCCACATACTCAGGCTATCAGAAGCGTTCTCATTTGGGGCTTCCACACCTACCTGCAAAGGTGATCATATCCAATGCCCCATCATTAATGAAGACCCCACTCAGCAATTAAATACAAATTATTTATTTGCAAATTGACCCCAGAACTCAGTGTGAACTTAATTAAGCTGAATTAATTATAAGTTACAATATTTGTGATTTTAATTGTAAAGATCTATAATAATAAGCTTGCAACTAATTGCAGCCAGATTTAACCCAACCTACCAAGGTTTTATATCCAAAGGCTAGCAACCGAAAAATCTGCACAATTGATGTGAAAAATTGGAAGCTTTTGTATGTAACTTCTTCCTTAGGAGTAAGTACCAACACTAAACTCTGAAGGTCTCTCTTTCCTCATTATAAATCTCTTCATTACCCAAGATTTCTTGCACAGGTTCTTGATTTGTATAATCAATATCTGTTGATAAAATCTGAAAATTAAGTTTTTGCTACTAGTATAAACACTAGTCTCCAGTTGGGCGTTTCACAACGAAATATTTCTCCTGCTCAGGGTTCTCCCTGGAACAGGTACAATCTTCCTTCAACCCACTGGTGAGAGTATTGAATAGACTCTCCAAATTATAAGGAACTTTTTTCCCTTCACCTCTTCTGAAGTTGGCAACAACTGGATGACAACAGAACATAATCTACTGGAAGTTGATCAAGAAGTTAAGAAAACTTTTACTCTTAAGATTTGATTTTAATTTCGGCTTAGTGGTCCTCTCTTTAATCTTATCCGTTAATTACAGCTCATTAGCTTTCTCAAAGAACTTCTATCCCTTCCTCACTATTGTTGCAGGAGCTGCGGAGAACTTTACACTAAATATTTAGCCTAGGGATATCTGATCCTGTATTCTAATATCAAGAGTGCTAAATAAAATACAATTATCACTTCTCATACTTTTCTTTCTCGTTGCAAACACTTTTGCAACCCATTCAATTCAAGACTAAATCCAGTTTGATAATCTCATAGAGGGGATTAGTCTGCGCCCATGTCTGGGAGCAGTTGGGCAAGCAAAGCAAGAGGAGCAGGCGGAAGGCCCGCAGCCTCTAACGTTTGAAAACGCCCCAGAGAATCCAGCGGAATAGAAAAAAATTTAAAAAAACTGGCGGTCACAATTTCCCCGGAGATACTTGTGTGGCAAGCATGATGCAACCAGTACATCAATACGCCACATTCCCAGCCACTTTCATCGGTGGAATTCGGAGTCCGTGTGTATCTGGACATCCAAAAAACGGCCCTATGGGAAAAATTTTGTGAAGATGTACACAAAATTTTCCCGACCGCGGTGTACATTGCACCTCACTCCATGTTGCGCGGTTGGCTGGACCTAAGTTTTGAAAGCAAAATAGCAGCAGATGAGGCTGCAGCGGTGCGCGTAGTGGTCAACCTCCCTGAAGGGCAATGGGTCATCGAAACTAAATGCACCAGATGGACAAAATTGAACCAAATTTTCCTCACGTTTGACTTTTTGCCTACTACGGTAAAACGTGACATTTTGGAGCAACACCTGAAAGATGGTCTTGCCATATAAGGTGAAATACAATCTTTTGAAATGCAACATTTCACGCTGATGCCACACCTGTGCACTGGCAAAGCCATCGCAGTTCTGACCCCATCTGAGGAGATCACAAAGGACCTAACCCAGATCCCGCACTCCACCTTTATTGACATTGCAGGGCACACCACCCACCCATTCCGGGTAACTGTGGACAGCGCACCCCCCATTTGCACCCACTGTGACGCGTTCAGCCATAAGGCACACACGTGCCCCATTAAAGAGGGCGTTACATTCCAAGAGCACCCCTCGGCAGCCATGGCCAGCGGAGAGGCGCACTATGAACCAACCGCAAGCACCAAAGAGGCCTTCCCGTGGGGAGCACAAGGCTGCTACCTATTGGTAAAGCCCATCTCCCCGCAGGAGTGGAAGAAGGCCAAGCAGGCCCATAGGACCGCGGCCAAGGAAGCGGCCAAGGTCACCACCACCATCCCACACTCACAACGCCAGGAGGACATGGAGACCTTCATGGCGGAAGCAACTCGGGAATCCATCACCCAATCAGATTGGGAGGCCCAAGCTGAACGGGCCACTCAATCTGAGGATCCGATGGGAGATTTGATCTCACCCAATCGCTGCACCCAAGCCCCGGTTGAAACTGATTTGGGACCTATCCCAACCAAAAAAATTTTTTTGCCCCACTCGATGGTGCACCGAACTTATCTGCACCGCAAAAAATTTAGCCGACGTCGGGAAAACAAAAAGCGAAGGCCAAAGCCAACATGACTCTTTCCGCAAAGATTAACAAAAACCCCGATAGTGTTACTGCTAATACCCACGCTGCTGTGAAAGCCCGTGGGGACCTGGAAGAGGCTGGTGGGCCAGGGGGCCCCCCTCGCACCTAAGGTGCGATGGGGGAAACCTTCACTATAGGGACACTGAATATCGCCGGACTTAAGGCCTCCCCATCCTGGGCTAGGAAACTGAGTTTTTTACAAAATAATTTACCCATGGATATCCTGGCCATCCAGGAAACCCACTGTTCACGAGGTTCCGAGGATGCTTGGAAAACAATGCTCCTACCATCCCTATCCTTTTGGTCAAAGCACTGTAGGGTGCTAATTCAGAAAAACAATTTTTTCAAATTTACATCTTCAGAAACATTCCTAAATGACCAAGTGCTCATTGTCACCTTCTCTTGGGCCAATGTTGCACACACAATTGTCAACATTTACGCCCCAAACGGTGCACAAGAGCGTCGGGAATTTTTCTTGTCAGTCAAATCCCTCCCGATACCCCCCGATTCTTTCCTAATCGGTGACATGAACTGTTGGCTAACCTCACCAATGGACTGGTGGCCGCCCTCACCCCACGCCCCACAGGGTCACGTAGAACTACGCGTTCTAAAAGCCACCCTTGGTTTAATGGATGCGCTGCCGCGACATGCCCCACTGCTCAAAAACATGACGCATCCCCACATCCACAACAGCCAATTAAGGTCCATGACCCGCATTGACCTTATTCTAGCACCGGCGAAATTCCAACCCCACATCTCCCACTTCAAAACAACGAAAATGGAATTCTCTGACCACTGACTGGTCTCGATAACATACCACTTACCCGTCACAGTTGCAAAGGCCCCACATTGGTGCAAAATCTGCCCCCCAGAGCTTGCGTCACCAGGATTTTCCACGTGGGTGGAAGAGGCAACTTTGGCAAAATCGTTTGTTGCACCATTTTGCGTGGACCCCATTTCCACATGGGCAACTTTCAAAAAAGATACCATCCGCCACTATCGCCATCTCTCATCCAGATGCTCACGAGCCACATTGGCGGTTATATCGCGCGCGCTGGCAGAATTGGCCCACTTGGAGTCCAACATTCCAGCCTCAGGATATAGCCCTGCATGGGGCCAGAAGTGGGTGGAGGCAGCAGCATACCTCAACGCACTTGAAAGGCAACACAAACATCGGGTTTGTGTCCAATACAGGGCCACATGCATCACTAAAGGCAACAAGTGCACCACATACTTATTCAAAAAATTTTTTGCACCACGCCAGAGCGTGGCCTGCACACAGGTGCGAAGAATGGATAATTCTATCGTGGACACACCGCCAAAGTGGCAATTGAAATTCAAAGATATTACTCCAAGTTATACCAAGCTGAACCAATTCAGCCGGCCAAAATGGCGGAATTTCTCAATAGAGCTCATATCTGCACCATTTTCCGATACCCGGAAGTAATGAATTTAATTACGCTGATTGAATTATGGACTACCATTCGCGGTGCGCCAAACTGAAAATGCCCAGGCCCAGATGGCATTCCATATGAGTTCTACAAAAAATATTTTAAATACATATCCCCATTGCTGCTAGCCTCACTCAACCAAAGCCTGTTGGAAACGCGCCTCCTACCAGGAGGACATGAGGCTTTTACAGTCACACTCTTCAAGAAAGGGGATAGGCTAGACTTAGCCAACTGGCACCCCATTTCTCTAACAAACACAGACACCAAAATTTTAACAAAAATCATGGCTAACCGTTTAGGGACTGTAGCATCTGCCACCATCTCTCCAGAACAATTTGGTTTCATCCCCAGAAGGTCGATTTGGGATAACGTGCACTCTGTGGCTAATGTGTGTCAGTCCACAGCCTCTGGGGCACTTGTATTCTTGGACCAACAAAAGGCCTATGATAGAGTAAACTGGGAATACCTTAGGGCCTGCCTTCAACAATTCCGCCTACCTCCCCGCTTCATTAACTGGGTGATGCTGCTCACGGAATCTGCAACAATGGCTGTGCGCGGCTCAGGTTTCCTAACGGATGTAGTCCATCCTCAAAGGGGCCTGCGACAAGGGGACCCCCTGAGCCCACTCTTATACAACTTCAGCCTTGACCCACTACTGCGAAGTGTGAATGCCCAACTCACTGGGGTCCATGTGCCAGGCCAAACCCCAGTTAAGATGATGGCATTTGCAGATGATTGCGTGGTGGGGGTGTCTAATAATAAAGATGCACGCGCGCTTGAAGCCCTCATCCAGAAATATTCCCAGGTAAGCAACGCGGCACTGAACGCCTCCAAAACCGAAATCATCCTCCTTGGTCGGTTTCAGAACTGCTGGGCCCCAGCAAGTAGTTCCCAACCCAGCCCAGCTGCTCGCCCAAGTCCACGCCTTACTAACTCAAAACACACCGCTCCACTGGTGCTCCCCTTTGTGCCGCGACCTACCATAGGACCGGTACGCCATCTGGGCGTGTGGTTGGAGGCAGGAGGATACGCGTCAGCAGTAATGGAGGGCCATATACTGGACAACGTGACGAAGCGAATCGCCTCTCTCAGAGCCCACCCTACTACCCTCACTGGCAGGGTTGTTCTTGCCAACTCTATGCTCCTATCCAAAGTCTGGTTTGGAGCCCACGCCATCCCCTTCTCCCCAAGCTTCTTCAAATCCCTGTATGCTTTGCTACAAGGTTGGCTTTAGTCAGGCCGCCCTCCACCAGTACGGCTAGAGGTCATGTTTGGCCCTCATCATCATGGTGGCATGGGCCTACTTGACTTCAAAGCCCATGCCGCCAAGATCCTAGGCACCTGGATTGCGGCCGTCACTGCTCCTACACTCCCATCCCAACACTGGTCCCGCGCGGCCCGCTCCAACTTCTCCTGAGCCTTGGGCCTCAACAACCCATCAAACCCCCACTCCCTGATGAAATACCTTGCATCACACACATCAGCCACAGGTCCTCACGGGACAAAAACCCACTACAAACGAATCCTACTCTCCATGCGAAGCGCAGAGTGGAGAATTCGTATTAGTGGACATACAACCCAAAGAGGCCGCCCCTCTCCTCAGTTCACACAAGAGGTACAGGGGCTACCCATCCATGATGGCGTGATCCCCATTCGACCCCAAGTCCTATCCAGGGTGGACTAACTGGACATGATGGACATCCCTTATTCCACTGAGACCCAAAAGACTATCTGGAAATACGCACACCATCCTCTGTTGCAGCCTCAAGTCCGTTCCCATGTGTGGCGCTGCCTGAGGTGGGTGTATCGTAAAGCTGAGCTTTTAATGCTTTACACTCATCCTGTGTCATGTGTGGCCAGTATGGAACGCTGTTTCACCGCCTGGAGAAGTGCCCCACCTCTAAAGTAATATGGCACGAAGTCCAACGTCTGCTAGGCCAGGATCAAACACATCCCTACAGTCTGTCAAGAGATATGTTTGCTTCATCAATGGCCTCCCCCCTCCCACCCTCCCTTCGTGCTCTGGTGGTTGCAATCGCCATGTGGACTATTCACACGATTGTCTTGGATGCCATCGCCGGATCCATCCCCACCCTCCCTGAAGCTATCCACAGATTCTGGTCTCATTTGGTCGATCACTTTCAAGCGTGGATGTTTGGATATCTCCCACCACGTCGCCGGCAGCTGGTCTCCTCCTGGTTCCAGTCTGGTTCATCAAATCAGACCCCTTCCTCCACACGTGCTCAATAGTGGCTACGCCCCCTACACGTTCCCTCCCCTTCCCATAAGTGGCGTTCCCGCTGGCAACAAGAGATAGCATCGCTTCTCTGGGGTGCCTCACCTGGTACTGAGTTTTGTCTCATCTGAGTCATATTCGGAAGTGTCCGTCCCATGGTCGGCCTTCCCCGCAATAAATTTAAATTAAATAAAATAAAACTAATGTTTAATAAACTTCAATTTTTTAAACTAAAAAGATTCTTCAATGATCTGCGTTATTAAAATAATTAAAAGGTAATATATATGGGATTCTGCGACTAAATCTTCTGTTAGCACCTCAATTGAAAATGGCAGCTACCCAATAAATTCACCATCAAGGGTCACGCAAAACAATATAATTCCTCATTGGCCAAGTTGGGTTCTCTCCCCTACTAGAAATGTGACACTCTTGGGTTATATAAAGAAAAGTGTCACAATGCCTTAACTCACCCCAGCAATTCACCCTTATCAGGGTAGCAATCTTTTTAGCCAATGTCACTCTTACCCATAACCAGCAGTCACAATACCCAAAAGGTTAAATTGCTAGTTGCTATCAAGGCATCATTAATCGCCTAGCGACTCCTAAACTCCCTTAGTAGATTTGGTGACAAAACTGGATTGGCTCCTACAAGCAATTAAATCATTAATATTAAAATTGACAACTTAATTGCTTATTTATTGTCGAGACAATACCCAAAAACCTTCTTTGATCCGCAGATCAAAACCCAGCTTATTAATAAATATTTATTCAAGATAATTCGCCAAACAAAAGTCCTTGTATAGAATGATAACTCCCATATACTATAGGACCTCGTCCCCTAGTGGATAAGTAAATTTTATAACCTTAATCAGTCAGAAAAATGGTCATATCCAAAATCCCAACAGTTGTCATCCTCCATGCCTCTTCCACCCTTTGTCACAGCTAGTGACAAATTTCCTGTATGTAACCGCCTCTCCAACCCTAAGTGCAACAAGCCCTTGGGGCAAAAACCAGAACCCCTAAGGGTCACTGATGACTTCTTTAAGGTCATTGTCAGAAAATGGGTAATGACTTTGCCAGACAGGGCTGAGGAAAATGGCCTATATGATGTGAAAAACCTTGCAGAAATCGAATATAAAACCCAGAAAATTACACAATACAAGGTTATGAAATTTGGCCAAATTTGAAAACTTTTGATTTTGTTAAAGATTGAAGAATTTGTGGCTCAGATCAATTTAAAAACCATTTGGAACCTTCATAAATCATTCTTCTTTAAATTAAGCCCCAAGCTGAGAAAGGCTAAAATTTTCTCAAATACTAAGATCATTCTAATAAAAGTTAGAGCTTTTTTTGTGCAAGTTTTATGTATTTTTGGTTCTTTTCAAGTTTAATCCCTGATACCTATATAGATAATATGATTAGAACTTTGATCAACTATAGAGTGGAGCATACTCTAATGTGAATCTCAAAAAATACATCACTCAGAAGAACTGCAATGGCCGGTGTCAGAGATTTGCCCTCACAGCTGAGAAATAAGAATGTTTTAGGTCGAATTCAGCCAGAAAATTGTCAGCCATTTTTGATTTTCATATGTTGTCTTTAGTAATTCTAATTTTAATAAAACAATGCTAATAAGGATATCAGCCAAAAGACCCTGTCCAATTCTCGGTGAGACCCTGTTAATTGGGGTAACACCAGTTCAAAACCTGCACGGGCACCAAATGTAAAATCTAATGGTTAGATTACTCTGACCACCAGACAGACCTTAGGGGCAACCATCAAAAGTCACGCCCACAGCCACAAACAGGTCCTTCCAAGCACCAACGCGGGGACACCCCCTTTTATAGGCATGACAAAGGTCCCCAAGGTAAAAGTATTTTATCCAGCGGTGATTGGGTAAAATACATTAAAACCTTACTGCATGGGTGCAGTTTGCCTCAAATCCCCATCCTAAACTTCAATTCACCAAAAAGGATTGCAAATATCCCAAGATCTGATAGGAGCGTTTCTAATATTTCCTAATTCAGAATACATTGAAGCTATTACAGTTTATTCTCAAATCCCCATCAACCCTCAAAACAGTTTAAATACTGATCAGTCAAATATTGAATGGGATCGACTCTCTTTTTCCCCTGCATGGCGCCCATTAAACCTTTGATTTAAGCTTTTATTATTTTTTATTATTATTTCCCTATTTGTGGTGAGAAAAGCCCCTGAGTTATACTGTTGAATTTAAGACAGCAAGCACAGCGAGCCATTTTCCAAGCCAAAATCCAACAGCTGGAGTCCGTTTTCCACTCTGGTTTGCCTCTAATGATGCATATGAGCCCTCCACCCACTCTGCCACCTATTCTGCCAGCTCTGCCAAATCCTATTTCGACGCCCTCTGGCTAGATTTTATCCCACTCTTCCCAGCTCCCAGCGCCTCTTGTCCCTGTTGATTGTGGCCAGTTTGGTGTGCGTTTTGCTCCACAGAATAATATGGAAACATAATACAGACCGTTTAGGATGTCTCTTCATGTTGTTGGGTCATTTGTCCTTGTTTTCACATCTTTGGCCTGGGTCTTTCCCTTCAGCGACCTCCTGCGCTCAAGTTTCCCTGACATTAATTGAGAAAAGCCTGGTTTTTTTGTGAGTTTCATCTATTGTTGGGTGTCAAGATTTAGCTCAACCCACTCAGAGTTGTCACCCAATGAAGCGGTCCACTGGGCTGGTACTTTTGTATCCATTCTGGCCTTATTTGCCACCTTCTTCAAAGGTTGTGCTGAGGGTGTTGCGCGGCTCCCCTCACTCAAGACGCTCATACAGTGTTCAGAACCTGCCACTAACAGTCTCACTCTTTAATATTCATACAATTCCAAATTTAAAAACGAGATCTTCAACACGTTGCCCAG
>JAKSZP010006043.1:0-31434 GCA_022478985.1 Massospora cicadina | reverse complement strand
TATATAAAATTTGATAATAGTATTATGACTATTATCCATAGTTGAGTTAGAATTATTTTCAGGCCCAACGCTTTGGCCGGTATTTCCAATTAATACTGGATATCATACTCATAGGGTTTCATTCCCTGTAATCCTGTCCACTCAATCTTCATTAAGATCCTCTGATGACAGTCTCCTTTGGCCCAACACACAGTTGGCAGAAATCCCGTAGCTGTGGTTCCCTTCATCTCTAGATCCCCGCTCAGATCTCTACTCTTCTCTGAGAGTCTACCAATTATTGCCTTCTGCAATAATATCCTTGAGATGGAATCTTCACGCAAGATGCTGATAGTCTAACTATTACCAAATCTACAATAAAACTAATAATGTTCTAAAGTAGTAATGTATATGTGTTTTTAACTATATTAATGTCTATCTTAATGTCTATCTTTTACAAGTGAATCCTAGGGAATTTATAGGGGATTCGGCCATCTAACCTTTGGTTGAAACCTCTTCAATAGTTTGGCAGCCATTGCCATTGAATCACTCTTCCTCATCTCAGCAGCAATGGTCTTTCCCATCCTGACTATGATTCCGATGTTGGACATCCTTGAGACCTTAAACGGAAAGAGTCAGAAACGTGTCCCTAACATTTTCCTCTCAATCCAAGTGAATCAACCATAATTGGCTAGCGACCTGCTTAGGTAATGGGATTTTTTACCCATTATGGCAGGTTACTTCACTAACCAATCGATTTACTAGTTGCAGGTGGCATCATTTGCCTCGCAACTCATTAAACATTCTCGATCAGTTGGTGATGAAACCTGACCAATCCTAATTGGTACTCCTGATAGTTAATCACTATCAGATGCCCCTATTTTGTCAGCTGCTCTGCCCGATGAGATATTAGGTATTCATCCGGATCAATCCCCAACAAATATGACCAGACAAATATCCAAAAACCCCCAAATGTAGTTCCTCTGAAATTTGGGTTAACCAATTTCCAATTCACTTCGCTTTAGGAATTTTTCCCCTAGAGATACCAGGTAATCTAGCAGGCTGGGAATATGGGCAAAAATACCAACAGAAGTAAGGAAAGTTTCACAGAGGGCTTCAGCAAAGGGGCAAAATAAGGAGTGTGAACATTGGGCCAATGGTGTAATTTTCTCTGGGTATTATCCTCCAACAAAGGAACAATCAACTGGTGTTCATTTATAAAAGACAAGGATAGAGTGTTTTTTTAAATTAGTCCTGACGTCAAACTTTCTCCACAACTCAACACCCAAAATAATGGGGAACAAGAGGTTTCTGATAGCATGAAAATGGTCGGACAGAAGATAGAAGCCCACCTGGAAATCAACTAACCCCATGACATTCAGTGTGAGGATACCTTGAGAATCCCCGCCTCTAATTATTCCACTTGGTGAGTAACTTAACTCAAGATAGTCAGCAAGGTCTTGGTCAGTAAAATTATTTGAGGTACCGGTATCCACTAAAATAGTTGTGCTGAACTTCCCAAAAGGGATGTAAGGGTAGCAGTCAATAAGAAGTATCCAGAATGGGATTTATTCAAAGCAGAAAACGCCACCATCTCACCTGAAAATTTTTTCCTCTGTCTTGAACAAGCCTTCAGGGTATGTTTTGGAATCATAGAAGGGGGAGGGATAGTGGGCCAAACTTACTACTGAGGCCACATATCCCAACACACCTTCTGCAGGTGCATATACATCATTATATTTATAACAAAGTTCCTTTTCCACTTCCTGAGTGCCCCAGATCATGGTTGGGGTCAAACGTGGGTTCTCAAGGGTAATCTGATATACCAGAATAGGGTCCTCATCAAGGCCATAAGAACCAATAAACAGTTCAGAGGTAGAGATAAGGTTTTCATTATAAAACGTGCTTTTAGATGTGAATGACCCTATCCCTCAAACAACAACAGAATGGCTGATTTTATCCAAGGCTAACACCCCCAAACCCTGAACCAATGCATTGGCATGCTCCCCAGAAACGTAGTGGGAATAAAAAACGTTAACAGGGTCCCATTTTTGGCTAAATTCAGGTCCAGACCCTTCTAAACCCTCAATTTCCGCTGAGATGGGGAAGAAATCAGTGGGAAGCATTTCACAATTTAAGGAAATATCACTAATCAAGGATGTGGTACTTATAGGGGCGACTACAGGTGACATCATTGTGGCAGAATCAGATGACATGTTTATTTTAGACTCAGGGCTAGAACCCTGCTCAGCTTCAGATTCCTCGAAATTCAAAGGTTTAGAAGGATAAGATTCCATTGTTTTGAAATACGCGTGCGACTTTTTGGTTCCCATTAAATAGGGGCCAACCCAGGTGCAATTATGATGGCCAAATTACATGGCCTCTTCTGGGTTGGGGCGGAGAAACTAACTAAAGGGATTCAATCAGAAGTTTGAAGTTGGAAGGTGGTGACAGCCAAATCAGGGAATTTTGCATGGAGAGGTCCAAGGAAGAATGGAGAAACGACGTTAACACAACATTGGGCAAAGGTAAGGCCTGGGCTTTTTCAAAAATTCATTCAAATATAATTTCACCGGCTGACCCGCTTGTTGCAACATAAAGAACTCATAGAAGGATTGGATAGATGCTCCATCAGGACAATGTTGCTCCAAGACACGCTCCAAGCCCTCCACAGATCGCCATAAAAGCAGGTGTGCACAGAATATGGCAAAAACCCAGTCAGCCACTTCTGGAGACAGCTGATACAACAAATCTACTCCTTGTAAAAGTGGATGAGATCCCAATAAGTTGTTATTTTCTGAGGAAGGTTTTGGCTCAAGGGTAGCCAAGGCCTGTTGAATTTCTGAGTAGACCTCAGGAGATAGGTAGGGAAATACAACAACAGGACCACGAAAGGTCCAAGACTACCAGGTACAAGCAGGAAGGGTGGGCACTTCCCAATTGGTAGTTGCAAGAATAACGCTGAGACGCACCAAAATAAAACCAAATGAGAAAACTGTGGTGAGCACCATCGTGGCAGTGACAAACGGCCAGCGCACTCAGTTTAAAAATAATGAAAATCCCACATAGATAATTCTCATGCACATAAAATAAAAAGGTTGGTTGACTAATGTCAAGAGAATGTCTGTAACTCTTTCATTCCCAGAAAGGTGGTGTGGATTGAAACCTACACTGCTAGGGAACTAATCAATTAGGAGAATGGGAAACAAGGCACCTCAAATGATGCCTTTACAAAAGGGACCCAAGGCAAGTGTGTAGAGCACAATCTACAATATCAGGTAAGTGAGAAACATTACAGCTTGAGTGGACCCCAGAGGGGAGTCCATAATCAAGTGTAAATCTGTGCCAGGAAGTTTGAGTGCCTCGATCTGGAGGAGACTGGAGCAGCTCAAGGGAGCACCTAAAACTTTTGTAAATTGGGAAGTTATGTAGTGGCCAACATAGTTGGAGACCTCCTTGAAGAGGTCCGCCACCAAGTTCACCCAAGGAACCATAATAAAATGTAAAAAACGGGTAAATTTATTTGTGGAATTTTGACCAACAAGGAACTTTGGTAACAAAAACATATTTAAACTGAGTTGGGGCAATTATGGGTCTGCAGAAGTGTTCCTAAGCCTTAACGCTCCAATAGACAAACGCTCTCATCCAATTTAGTAAAATACACCAAAAGTGCCTTCACCCAAGTGTTTGATTGAAGCTGTATTCTACCCAAGCACATGATTTCATAACTTGAACGGTATTTGAACCCTCGTTCTTCAATTAACCAAATCATACCATCTTTGTTCATTATGTAGATCGTTTGTTTCAGTGCCTGGGCTGAGACAAGGAGCTGGGCGTTTTGCACCCCATTAGTACCAACCTGGCATATTTTGCTTGTATCCAGAGTTGGTCTAATGTGTGTTTAAGGTCAGGAAGAACCTGAAGTTTTATCTTCTGGGCCTCCTGTCACCCAGACTTATCCTTGGCGTTGGTTCCCACTATTAAGTCATCCAACCATGACACAACCCAATGATGGCACAGATGCAGTGTATACTATAGAACCAGTAAAAGTCCCAGCCTCAGAGCCCGTCACTACCCCTTCATCAGAGCTGGGCTATACTAGTTCAGCTATTAATAAATCAGTAAAAGCCCAGATGGAGGAAGCCGGTTCCCAAGCCCTTGTTCTTCTCAACTTTGATCCAAAAAAGGCCCCTGACC
Source organism: Massospora cicadina (assembly GCA_022478985.1). NCBI lineage: Eukaryota > Fungi > Entomophthoromycota > Entomophthoromycetes > Entomophthorales > Entomophthoraceae > Massospora > Massospora cicadina. Next base: position 27,261 of record JAKSZP010006043.1, on the reverse strand, counting down.
TTCAACCTGATTTGCCTGCCATTTCTTCAGTTTCAACAGAAATGACCAAATCTACCAATAAACAAAACTTCACTTATCCCTTATTATCTATGAAGATTAGTATTGGATCTCACCACATATCCTTTGAGGCTTTGGTGGATACTGGAGCCATGGGTAATTTCATAAGCATTGAGTTAGCCCAACAATTGGAGTTAAACTTGGATGTAGGTCCTTTGGTGATGGTATCTTCCTCAGCCTCCCAGACATCATATATAGTCCATTGGTCAGTACCTTTCTTGATACACCAGTTTAGCTTTTGTGATAAGTTTTTTGCAATGCCAAACTTAGTGTTCCCAGTAATCTTGAGGGTTGGATGGTGGCGTCAACAACATGTTAAAATCCACCTGGAGTCAAACTTGTTGTTGTTCGTTAGTGATCAACTGGATGGTGAATTTCCCTGATTGGCACCCTTAAGAAAACTCAAGGCTGCAGCTCTATTAATTCCTCAAAGACTCCTGTGGGCCTTTCATCTAATTTTCCCAAAGAATTAATGCACTATCAAAGTATCTTAAATTCTGAAAAGGCAGATCATCTGCCTCCTCACACTAAATTCAACCTGGGATTTAGGACGATGGTGCAGCTGGTGAATATCAACTTTTCATTGTATCCACACAGCGGAAGAAAAGGGTGCGCTTAACACTTGATTAGATGATATGCTAAAAAAAGGGTGGTTTTTAAAGAGACATCGCCAGTTGCATCTCCCATAATTTTCGCCAAAAAGGCCAATGCTTCCCTCCATCCCTGTGTGGATTATAGGCACTTAAACAAAGTTACAGTTCATGATCCCTACACTCTGCCCCTGGAGCAGATTATCTATCAAGAAATCGCTAAATCTTGTGTGTTTTCTAAGCTGGATTTTGTCAATGCCTTCAACCAGATTTGGGTGATGGAAGGGCAAGAATGGCTAACTGTGATCTGAATGAAGTGAGGAATTTTCCAATTCCACATAATGCCCTTTGGGCTGAAGAATGTGCCCAGTACATTTCAACAAATGATTGACAGTGTACTGGGCGATCTTCAGTTCACTTGCGCAGTCACATATATTGACAACATTCTGATTCACTCCCCAACTCCCAAACAACATGGTAAAGACTTGGAATTGGTCATAGAGGCTTACCACAAGGTGAAGTTTGTAAAGCCCTCTAAATGTGAGTTCTATAAGGAAGAAGTTACCTTTTTTGGGAACATAGTCCTCAAGGATGGCTACGCGATTCCTCCCAATAAGTTGGATGCTATCCGTGAATGGCCAACTCTGACAACTCAGAAACAATCACAGAGTTTCTTGACTAGATTATTTTCCTAAAGAAATTTTTACCTGGCCCTTTCCCAGTTAGCTGCCCCACTCCACCCCCTCATGGGCAAGAATGTACCTTTTTGTTGGACACCCGAGTACCAGAAGGAATTTGAGTTGATCAAAGAGGTGTTTTTATCTCCCCATCCTGAAACGTGCAGATCCTGCCAAGCCATATATCATTGCATGCGATGCCTTATCAGTGGCAGTGGGGGTGGTTCTGCTCCAGGAGCACGATGGCTTGGAACATCCAGTCACCTACTTTTTAAAAAATTTCCTCTATGGAGCAATCCTGGATCATCTACAATAAGGAGTTAGCAGCCGTAGCATGGGCTTTGAATCATTGGATTTACCTGTTACAGGGTGCCTAATATGAGTTAACTGTTCATATGGATCACCAAGCTCTCTTATACTTCCATAAACCCCAGAAATTGGGACATTGGCAAGCTCGCACTTATCAGGACTTGTGCAATTTTAATTCAAATACAAATTTGTAAAAGGCGTGCTTAACGTATTTTCCAATTTTCTTAGCTGCAACCTAGCCCACTGTCCCTTGGACCCAGATGAAGTGGACCTCGTTACTGTGATCCCCACCACTCAAATCATGTCAAATGTTCCCCCATTGTCACTTCTGTTACCCTTGCTCCTGAAGACCCTCTAGTTGCACAGGTCTTATCAGCCCAAATGACCTGCCCCAAAGGAGTGGAGTTATTTGAGCAACTGTCCCTCCAAAACTCATAAACACTCCCTGTATTCCTTAGTGGAGGGCCTCATTTATTTTAGATTTCAAATTTGGGTTCCTCCTCTCTTTAGAGCTGAGTTATTTTGCGCGCATCATGACCCTTCCACAATCAGCCATCCGGGAAATAAGAAATTCATCAATTTGATCAAGTGGACTTACAACTGGGTGGGTTTAACTAAGAAAGTTCTGGCCTGGATCGCCAATTGCGTTACTTGTGCTCAGGCTAAGTCAGATCTCTCAGGAAGGAATAGCCTCCTACACCCCTTGCAACAGGCGGAGGGTCCAGGGACTCTAATGTCCATGTATTTTATTGTCAAACTCCCCCAGTTCTAACAGGTTCACAGCAGTGATGGTGGTGGTTGATCGTTTCACCAAGATTTCCCTTTTTATTCCCTGTGCTTCCGCAATTATATCAGAAGAAACTGCTTGTCTCTTTGTGCACCATGTGTTTTCAATGTTTGGTCTCCCGCAGGAGATCATCAGCAATCATGGTTCACAGTTCACAGCGCAGTTCTAGAGTGAACTTCTAACCATTTTAAAAATTTCCACCTGTTGCTCCACAGCATATCATCCCCAGTCTGATGGTCAAACTGAGAGAGTTAACCAAGTCTTATAGCAGTACCTGCGTTGCTATACTGCAGCCGCATGGGACACCTAGGCTAACGACCTTCCCCTCAATCAATTTGCCTACAATAACGGGATTCATGCTTCCATGGGGCTTTTCACTTATGAAGCGATGCTCAGATATAATCCCTCCTTTTTAGTCAGACCCTGCTTGCATCCTGAGGTCAAGCAGCCGCAGATCATGCTAAACATATTAGGTCCACTTAATACTTAGTGCGGGAGCACCTCACTAAAGCTATCAATGACTACAAGCAGTTTGCAGATCATAAGAAACTCCCTGGTCATGAAATAACGGTGGGTCCTATTTTTTATGCTTGTTATGCGCCATTTGAGAATGCAGTTACCCTCTCAAAAGTTCGCAAGTAAGCGTTCAGGTCTGCACTTGGTGGAGGAAAACTTGGGCAATGGTACATTCCAGTTAAAACTACCAGCCTATTGGAAACAGCATCTCGTCTTCCATTTTTCTCAGTTGTCCCATTTAAGGGGACTGTTCCCACAGATCCTGAGCTGATTGTAATTGAGAATGTGGAGGAGGCTAAAGTAGAGAATATTTTAGCTTCCCATAAGTATTGAAGGTCCGTTCAGTATTTTGTAGCCTGGAAAGGTTATCCAGCCTATGAGAACAGTTGGGTCAAGGCCCACAATTGCACTAACTAAATGGAACTGTTTGAGGCGTTTCATGAGTCCCACCCAGCCACTCCATGACCATCCCAAAAAGCATGACTGTAATGGTAATCAAATTGCCCAGAGTGCACAAAAATGTGGCCCTTGTGCAGTTTCCCAGAAGTGGCACCCTTCCTTTGGATTAAGAAATGGTAATGTAAGTCCTAGGGAATGTCCCCTGTGCGTGGATCGGGCAATCTTCCTGTTTATAAATTTAAAGGGTCTGAAGAGGGTGGCTGTACCCCTCGTCACCCAGGGTGACCTCACCCACATGGTAGACAAGTGCTGGGTAACAGTTCTCCCTCTTCAAAATCATACCCCGGTACCCATGCTCACCTCAGCCAAACTCATTTGCCAAATTAGAGAAATCTGTGCTGAGATCACCAAATTAAAGTCGATTGGTCCGAAACTGATGAAAATTAAGCCCAATGACTGGAATCCACATAGTCAAAAAGGGACCAAGATTGAATCATCAGCTGTAATCGCTGACAGTTTTGATTCAGCCAGCAGTGCAATTGTCAAAGCTAACCCCCTCTTGAAATCATCAGGGATGATTCCTTATGTGCAAATAATATCATTGGAAACCATCAATGACAGTTCAAAACCTCTATCTGGCAAATTGGGAGTTGCAGCTGACAACTCTCTTGACTGAACAAATGGCCCAGCATCCGGGCATGGGTGGGTTGTGCATCCCAAACCCATTTTCAACCAATTGGGACCGCCCTTACATGGGGTGGCCCTGAGGAATTTTCATTGCTCGTTGGGCCAGATGTCATTGCACCAACCAATGGAAATGCGGTCAAGCCTTGGTTCAGGTTTGAGGCTAAACTGACAGCAACTCTGCCTGCTGCTGAATCCTTCAATGTGGGTTCCCATTGAGATTATCTGCCCCCCCTCCCCAAAAATTCTCTGGTTAGGTTGAACTTGGAGACCAGATCCCAGCTTGTTCCCACATCAATCAACCGCTATTTAATTAGTTGCATCACAATGAGAAAATTGTTGGTCGATTTTCTTCATTTTTTCTTCAATAGAATTTCTGCCCTAAACTATTAAATCTAACTTTATTAATATCCTTCTTGTCAAAGTCTTGATGGCATTTCCCCTGGTGGCATGTAGGTCCTTAAGCTGGATGGGCTTTACCAGTTTTAATTATACTATAACTCCCACCATCATCAACTGGATTCAGTAAGCCAGATACTTCTGGCAATTTAACCCCCTTATTTCAACTATCTGCCATCAATATACTGGGATCTTGTGGCCTTACATCCACCATTTCCAAGCAAGGATCCGCCCCCTTGTCTCCTCAGTTATATTGAAACCACCTACTGGTAACCCTGAATAAACCATCTCAGTGGTGCAATCCCCTGCAGTGAGATCCCCAGTGTCTGGGTTTGTCTCCATTTGGTTTGTTTTCAGGTTGCTATTAACATTTGACATACACAACGATTTATCATTTCCCGATTTGCAGTTCCATACAACGTCATATGTGAAGCAATGTCTCTGGCATTCTGGCTTGCTTTTTGGGTGCTCATGCATCCCGATTGGCAGGCTGGTCAAACTTCTTCTGCCGTTTTCATGACAATGATCTATGTTACCACCAGTGCAATAATACTATCCATTAATTACTGCATTACCAAAGCAATTAACATGCTATACAATGTTTTGCTCTGACATACATCTCCTGTCATAATATTAACAAACAAGTGTTGCCTTATTGATTTGAAGAGCCATTTTTTTCCAACTACTGCCTTACCAGTACTACCCTCATAAGCCATGCTATGGAAGTTGGCCTACAAAAGCTTATACAGGGGACATGGATTCTGCTTACCATTTAAGGATTACCAATAATCCTCTATATGCTTTTGGATCAATTTATGGGGCCTACCAACATTGCAAGTTATCCAGTATCTGACTTGACCACCCCTAATGTAATTATAAAACTTTATTATCTTGAACATAACCTAATACCCTAACAAAAAAATAATGGTGATGTAATTATATGATGCAAAATACACAAACCAGGTTGAAAGTTATACTACAAAAAACACAAAGCCCATTTAACAGGTGAATACTAGGACCTTTTAAAAAAGCTAACAGCAAGAATGAAGTACCCAAATATTCTTATAGAAGGAAGTAATAAATATTCCTTTTAAAACTTTGTTGGCACCCTGTTGCTATCCACTTTTTCTTATGTGAACCTGGGAAGTCCTGCTTTCCAATAAGATTAATAAAATCTACCTTAAACGTTGAACTAGAGGACCCCAATACACCAAAGACAAGTGACTGTGTCCACATATCTTAGTAGGAATTTGGCAATAGCTCCATTATGCATGCCAAAACCAATATTTCTAACACTGCCAAACCAACCTCCTATCAACCTAGTAGATTTTAAAAAGATAAATTTATAGGGAACAATCATTTTACTATTCCTAGGGGAACACTGTATATTAAGCCTTGCCCTATGATAAAACTTATATCAAGCTATCAAGCTCACTCAACTATGAGGTAGTAAACTAAGATTTAAAAAATCTGCTTAGTAGTGGGGGAGCCACTTTCACCATCTGAACTCTTTATGAGTAACATAAATTAATTATTTTAATATTGCCTCTTTCAATGAAAAAGTGGCATAATAGTATCAAACTGACATTGGATGTGAAGATGAACTTTAAAGTGACATGGTCTTTTAAAATTAAATGCTTAAGGCAGCCTTGTTGTGGTTAAGTTTACCGTACTATGGAAATCATTGAAAAATTCTACTACACTGATGTAAAGAATTTTGATAGCAGTCGCTCTTAACTTCTGATGTCAAAACTAACCTAAAGAAGATTGAGACCCACACCAACTTTGAAGTGGACCAATAATAGAGGCAGACTTGAGATGAAACCTCTGGTAAGTAAAAATGATTAAAAGTTGCAGGATGCATTTTGTTCAACTTATAACTTTTATATGCAACAAATCAAATAATAAGGTCAGTGTAACAAACCACCTGTCAGAACTTCAAAAGTTTAACTATCTAAAATACTGGATAGATTTCATACCCTACTTTACCAGGTTAGAAAAGAGATTTCCATATTTAAACTTGGTATTTACCAAATTTTTGGTGGCAATATGGCACCTAACAGCCAAGTTCCAATATGGAAAACTTCAATAACAGGAAGACTTAGCAAACCCAAAATTAAAAGGGCTTCTCCATTGGCCTCATATTTTTTAATCTCTATGGCCTAAAGTGTTTTGTCCTAAAGTATAACAAGCTTAAGATGTATTTTGTCTAAATCTAACTTTACTAAGTTGTTAGATTTTCTTAAGTCTAACTTTCAAAGAAGATAGATCAATGCCATAAGAAAAGCTCTACCTTCTTCAATTGACATATTTTCCAGCTGTTATCAATTAGCGTTAAACAAAGACTCATAAGAGAAGACCTCATTTTTAAATAAGTTTAGCCCATTTAACTATACCAGTATGCCATTTTGGACTGACAATAGCCCCACAAAACCTTTACTTGGCACGAGTAATTTTAGAGAGTTTTTCTGAGAAAATATCTATGCATACTTTGACATTACCACAATGTACTCATCCAGTTTCCTGCCGCACCTACATCAACTACAATTACTTTCCAAAAATCTAAAATACTAATATTAAAGAAAAAAAAATCCAAAATACTTCGCTGCACACAGGAACTAGAATTTTTTATACCATACTATACTTAGAAAGGAAAAACTGATCTTAATAAAAGTCAAAGTCATCTTCAACTGGCCACCTATAGACAATGCATAGATATTACTTAGTTAATTTTGGGACTGTTAATAGTATCATGCAATCCTTTTTAAACATTAGCAAATTGCTTTATTTAGAAGCTTATAAAAACATAAATTTACCTGTATTTACTAAAGTGTGAACCAACGCTTCATGATACTGGTAGTAACAAATGATGTAAGCCCCAATACTTACCTTTACAATAATTTCGTGAAGAATTTTGGATATCCTTTAGTGCTAGTTTTTGTAGATGAAGCCACAAGTATAGCAAATAATAATTCTACTTTGTTAGGAAGTAATTTCTCTAGTTACCAACCAGATACCAGAACCAGTTTTAATAAAGATATAAGAGTCATAGATGGAAGTTGTCAAACCAGTATATTTACTACAAAATATAAAATATTTATACCATGACTGATGTTTCTTTATCCCCAACCAAAAACTGATACTTGTGATGGCAACTATAAGGGTTTTTTATAACCAAGTGGGAAAAATATTTTGATTTTACCAAAATTGGAGAAACTCAGACCAATGTTGCCAATGATGGCTTAATATCTGATACTAAGTCTGAAAGAGGATTCTCCCAACTGAACATTACCATTTAAACTAAATGTTATCGTATAAGTGAACAATTAATTTTGGAATAACAAATGAGGCCCCAAATAAAGATGACTCAGAAAGATGTTACTAACCAGATCCATAAGTGAGATATAAAATGGCAATGAACAATTATACAGTAATAGGATTTAACCCCTGACTGGTATTCAGGATTGTTATAAATTTTTGGCCAATACCATTAGGATATATTGTAATGATCACACAGGTCAAACTCACTGAACAACAGAAAGGGTGTTATGATGATTGTCAGTCTTAAAAACAGATTAAAGTTACAATAAAAGTATGAAGCAATTAGCTCCAACCACAATATTTCACTTATTTTAATATGAGAAGATCCTTCTGATTATGCTATAAACGCTATTAACAATCCTCCTCCTTTAATTACCACATCTCACTTAGATATCAGTGACTTTGGACAATACTTTTCCATTGGCTTGGACTGTTTGTTCCGCTGTAATCCCATTTGTCCAGCAGAGTATAATATTCTTAAGTTCTTTATTGCCTTAGTTTGAGGCGATCTGCTTAATATCCATCATTTCAACATCACCTTATTGAATTATTTGGAGGTGATCCAATAATAACCTTTTGTAACCCAATATCGCCTCATCCCAAGGTGCTTGAATAATCATAAATATAAATCATGGTTGGCAAATTAGGGCCAATCTGATATGGTTATTTCATGCTTATTATCCAATTATATCAGAATCACGACAAGGATAAAAAAGTAAGTATAACTTTTTTAATCTATATAAAATTAAAGCAAATTGGAGCACACATTATAAGAGCTTGAATCAATGGACTCCATGAAGAGATCAAAAATAAGAAAAGATTAACCAGAAGTTCAAGATTAAATATACTATACCTATAACCACATTCTCTTAGTTTCAAATTTGATATTAAAAAAATTGCAGCGATTTAAATGCCTCATTTTTACTCTAATAAAATAGTCCTCCCCACAGAATCTATAATCTTTCCTTAATTTTTAAATCAATCTATTTTAAGTGAAAGGATATCTAGTAATTAGGTTGGCATTATTTTAAAGAGTATTATTACAGTAGTTAGCCTTGAGTTCTGCTTGTAAAAGGCAATCACAACAAGGACACCTTGTATATAAGAGCTTTTTAAGGAAAAGGCTAGTAAAGTATCCATTGTGTGTTTTTTAGAGGGACAGCGTACTTTTTATTGTTAAAGTGATGACAGAGTGCCCAGAAGAGTTTGCAAGAAAAACAAAATTTAATCTTAACCAGAGTTAATTCTTACAATGTCAAGCGAGAAAAAACACTCATTAAAGATTGTTTTATTTTTATAAAACTTCTGAACCACTCTTTGGTGTCTACACTGGTTCTTACACAATCCCCATACAACAACATGGCTACTTAACTTATGTTAGTAAAGGATGAGGTGTTGACTTTGTTACTCACTAAAAGGGTGATACCTCATAAAAAACTAATGAAGAGAGTGCAACCCATAACTAAATGAGTATTTATGAGAACATGGAAGCTTACTATTACAGTTATATTCTGCAAACTTGGTGATTGAAATGGATGTCATCAAGGCAAGACTCAAAACCTTAGAACAAAGAAAAGGTGGAGTTTCAAGCACTAATGAATGAGTCAAGAAAAATTCTGAAAGATCACATTGCTGCAACACTAATAGTTGTTGAACCTCAACTATAAAAAAGAACCTATCTTAAAAGAACATGAAGATCATTTTTAATTCTTAAGGTTGTGAATGGATAAATGACCTCCATAAAAAGATATGAAGTAAGATTTGGATAACAAAACTTTATCATGAACACTTTTGACAAAAACATAAAAGAATTGAAATATTATCTAAGCTTAGCCATGCCCAGAATAAAAGCCCATCAAGGGAATGAACACTTTTGGAGACAACAATCTTGGCTAATCTGAAATTTGTGACTACACGTCTTGTGCACCACTAATCATTTTATAAAGATCTAAACTTTTTTGTTTTAATTTAAGATGATGTTTACTCCTGGTATGAGAACTAGCACAGACACCTTGCATATGTATAAGAACAGTAGGATGGCACAAGTGATTGTCAGAAAGTTTGCCACGTCCAGGGTTGTATGAGTCATAAGTCTCAGTTATTCTAAGTTAAGCTAATTACCAGGACTAACATGAACCAAAGTTATATAAATACACTAAGTTGAATTTGAAAGTGGTCAGGATGTCCATAATAGAAAAGGATTTCTAGTTAATGAAGATGTGGAAGAATGAATCAGTCACAAATTATAAATCTCAGTTTTTAAACTTAAAGTGCAACAGTATAGAAAGCAGATGAAGTGGATCTTCCTACAGAAAAGATGGTGATTCTAAGTTTATTGAAATTCATCTTAATTTAAAATGCACATGAAATTAGCATTTAAGACCATGATGACATTAAAGATGATCAAGGAAGCATTACTCAATGGGAATGGAACTTATAATATATTACAGCTCAATCTTTGCCTAGACGTAACATTGCTCTTATAATATAATATTATAAGGCAAATCAGGCCTCAACTTTTGTTGAAAATTATTATAAACAACCAGACTTGATCATTTATAGCTTAAATACAGTTAGAAAGGTGCAGAAATGAAGCACAATCAAAAAGAAAACAATAAGCCTCCTTTTGATTAAATAATACCAACATACTATCTTTAAAACAATGAGCATTAAACTACTGCTCCAAATGAAGGAAATTCAACTGAGGTTAGATTTAAGGTTATTTACCTTGGTACTAACCCTTAGTAAGTCTCACATAGGTAGAAGGTTTTCTTACAAAAACCTAATCAGCAAAAGATTTTTACCATTATAGAGTTAAAAATAAATGGCTTACATCCCCATTATTTCTAGTATTTTTTATAATACTAAAACCACTTAAATAATTAAATTTGGCGTTTTGGCCTTAAATCAAGTTATGGCTCAAAATAAAGTGGCAGCAGATGCTGAAGTATCTGCATTCACGTTGGAGCCATGGCAGCTTAACACTTATTTTTTGGCATCTGCATATCCCTTGCTAGTAGCACACTTAAACGGCAAGTAAATTATGTGTGGTATTGTTGCTATCTGTTTTATGTGTGTCTTTTACTTAAGATTGGGTATGGGCTTGTCCTTAAAACTGTCTTTAAAAGCCCTATAGAAGCATAATGTGACAAAACAAATCAAAGGTTGCTGTTCATCCACCCTTTAAAGACCTTACAAGGCTTTGTATGTTACTGAGACAAGAGTGAGAAGCCAAAAGAAAAGAAACCAAAATTAGTTGAACTTTAACCTTAAGTGGACTCAAGTTCAATAAGTGCCATGAGCTGTATCAATTTTGGCGCTTTTTCTACTGAATAGTACTGAGAAATAAGGATAGTTTATAAAGAAAAGTTACTTTAACAAAGAACTGGATTAATTTGCATCTAGAAGGAATGGATGATCATGAGAATGAAGATGTAACTAGTGCCAGTTACCACATTCTAGGGGCACCTAGCACCGTGGTTTTACCTGAAAGGTTAAAGTAATAGGAATGATGGTTATATATAAAGTGATACCTACTTGGAACATGCCGCTAAACCCACATGAATCATTGAAATGATTAATGAAGGAGAACAGTTTGTCTTAGACTCTTTTGACTATATTTCAATACAATTTAGAAAACCGCTAACTCACCAATGCAGAAGTCTAAAGTTCTGGCGGACGTTAAGAAGTCAACTACTGATATTTAGAAACTGGAACTCCATTTGGAAAAAGTATACTAAAGTCAAGTTAGAAACTAAAGAGTTAGAGTTTTTGCCATTTATTACCAATGGCGCACCAGTCAAATTCATGAAATCTAACCTTTGAAAAAGTTGAAGTTCATGATGGAATCAATTGCAATGTCAAGTACAGAGCTAGTTGGAAAAATACAATGTATGCTTTAGGAAGACTCCGCTTTGCCTTTTAATTTTAAATGAAGGGTCTTAATGCTCTAGCAGTGATTCTAGGAATTTGTCACATGACTTCCTAATTAGAATTTAATTCATACTAGATTTGTTATAAAACTCATATTGACCAACATCACATTGAATAAACACAACTACAAATTACCTACATTCTAAAGAAGAGGATGCTATAGTACACAAACTTAAACATAGCTAAAAAACTTACCAATTTACCTATCCCATACATTATACTCTTAAGGAATGAGTGTTAAGCAACTACTAGCCATTTTTGATATATAAGAATATTTACCATTGAGCTTAAATCAGACCAAAGATAATACTTAGTTAACAGAGAACAACGCAAATTTCAGTTAGCATTAAGTACCCTTAAATTCTATACTTAAATTCTTCAGCTGGCATGAATTTTTGAGAAGAATCCATAAGCCTTACCTAGGTAATTTGTTTTAAACTTCACAGGTGAGTTGACCATTATCTTGGAAACATCATCAATAAAACTTTGAGCAGAAAAGGGACAGTCATTTCAATAGAAAGAATATTGTTGTGCAACAATAGATCAGTACATGCCATTGTTAATTTTTATAATAGATTTGGAATTGTAACAGAAAAAGTGAAGAAGCAATCAAACGAACTACATGATGATTTTGAAGACATCTTCAGGACTGGGAAAATTAACTATGGGCTATGCAAAGGATAAGTGCACCATATGGATACCAAATCAGCTATATTATTCAAATTTAAACTATATTGATGATCAAAAGCATAAGAAGAGATCATTGCTAAAGTTCTCAATTAGGTTACTGAAGATATCCTACTACAAACCATTAAAAGCCCATGGGCTTTGCTGCTGTTACCAGTCATAAAGAAGGATGATGCGCACCACATGGTAATTTATTACCAAGAATTAATGAAATTTTCAAGAAAGATTTATTTACGCTTCTCAAAGTATAACACTTTGAATTTCTTGGAAAAATTGAAGTACTTTTATGAAAATAGCTTTGCCCATGGCTACTAGAAGACGGAGTTGTCACTGGAAGAACAGGAGAATTGTACCTAAATTAATAGTTAGGGTTTGTTAGAGCCTGAATGATGTAAAAAAGGGCTTTATAATGCTCTGCAACACTTCAACAAGCTATGAACAGAATCTATGGAGAGCCAAGACCAACATGTGTTCTATATACCTGGATGATATCCATGTATCTAGTCACAGCTTCGCAAGACCTTCTCAAGCACCTGTGTGAAGTGTTATTAGAATTAAAGAGTACAATTTGAAGTTATGTAAAGCAAGTGTTCATTTTTGAGGAAGCAATTATAACTCTTGTGAATGAGATTAACACTCAAGGAATAATACTAAAAGAAGGCAAGATCCATATTATAGTAGTTTTAGAACAACTAAGAAGCATCCGCAATGTCCAAATCTTCTAAGAGATAGTTAGTACTAAAGGCAGTTTTTCCATATTCTATATGTTTGACTCACCTCTGACATAATTATTGACTAAGAAATTAAAGTGTGAGTTGGTCCTAGATCAGGATCAAGCCATAAAGGGGTTGAAAGTAATACTGGTATAAGGACTTATTTAATATAACAGACTTTATCTAAGAGTTTTACTTGTAAAGGATGCTTGCAATTTCAGGCTTGGAGCAATACTAGCCAGTTGGATGAAGACATGATTGATTATACAATAGAATAGTAACCCTAGGGTTTTCACATGGGTAGAGAAGAACTATATAGTTGCAAAGAGAGAATGGCTAGCAGTCTTGAGAGAAGTTAACTTCTGACACCTAATTTTACAGAGTTTATTTGAAGTAGTGACAGATCATGTATCACTTCACTATCTCAGAAACATGAAATATCATAAAGAAAGAAATATAGATGTGCAGTACAGCTATAAGGTTATGACTTTATAATCATACTTAGAGCGGAAATCAAACATCTGAACGCAAATGAATTGTATAGACTTCCTGTGTTTCATCTTCAGGCACATAATAGCAGTTGATTATATGACCTGATAGAAAGCCTGAAGAAGTTTGGTAAAGTGAGTTTGGAGAGGTCAATGATGTATAAAAAAAGAAGTATTAAAGATATCGTACATATTGATTGAATTTTCAGAAGGTGGTCAAGTAAGATGGTACCATTGCATATGAACTAAATATTACATAGTTTACTGATGGAAGCTACAAGCATGTTGGCATGGACAATTCCAAAAATTACTAGTAAACCTCAAGGAACGGTTCTACCAAGAGTAAAATTCAGATGAGGTGCATCAAGATTGAGAGCTTTGTATACTATGTGAAAGTTTCAGTCCCCTTTAGAAGAGACTTAAGTACCAACCAATTCCTCCTACAACTCCCATCTACAAAGTATCAATTGTCTTAATTTGACAGCTACCTACTGACTTAAGTTGAATCAAGTTTGTTATAATAGAAAATGACCATTACTCATGTGGGTCAAGGCCGCATTGGTGAAGACATATGCTACAGGATCAACCATGCAATTTCTATACAACCAATTCATCATAAGACATGAATTTCTCCAAGTTCTTCTCTCTGTAAAAGGCAAGAACTTAATCTCTATTGTGGTACAAAGATTAATGGGCTTGGTAGTGGTGAAATAGCAGTTCAATACCCCTATAACCCATAGACAATTGAAAATTTGAGCACGTATCTAGAACTTTAGGAGAAATACTGAAGATAGTCATTGACTACATCTAAAGGGGCCAACTTATACATTTCCCATTTATTGTTTATAAACTTGGCCATCACCAAGAGATAGGAATTTCACTATTTGATCTCTCTATGGATTAGAAGCGTCTTGACTATTTTGCTAGAACTAGTTATCAACATGGTATGCAATAACTTACCCCTGGAAACTATCAGTAAGAGTTAGCTGATATGTTGAATAAAATAAGTTTATAAGCGGCAAGAAGATTGTGCAACTGTTTCTTTTTATTACTAGTTGATCCCAACTCAAAAAGGGGGCTGTCACTCATCTTTAATTGCAAATAAGCCAAACAAAGGAATTATCATAAATAAAACATTTCTAATATGGACCTCAACTAGCAGCTAGGAAACCAATCGGACGGCGAGTTATCTTTGGGGAAACTTTTGTCTGGCGCCTGCTTTAGCTGGCGGACCATGGCGGAAAACATTAGGGTGGGAGAATCATTGACATGGGGCATATGGAGGTATAGTTTTGTGGTTTTTATTTATGAGGCCAGTGGTGTCCATCGCCTTGAAGCAACTGTTTCAAAGAAATATGATGAGAGTCTTTGTATAACTAAGTTACAAGAGTTCAGTGTAGAAGAAAGGTTTTGTTTTTTTATTTTAGATAAAAACAGTAACATAAATTGAAAGCCATATGGACTGGCACAGCAACTGTGTTGGCCAAGCAAAAAATAATTCTTTTACACTTAAAAATGATACTCTTCTTCTACTCAACAGAGTATTTGCATGGCAACTAAAGTCATTACCTTGGTCTTGTCTTGGGAGGGTAGTGTAGATAAAGATACAATCATACCAGATAGCAATTCATCGCCCTTAAGAAAAATTGCCTCTAATAGTCCACAAAATACAACTCAGATTCTAAAAATGATTTAGAAGTTGCATATAGAAACACTTAGCCCATATTATATTCCTTGACAGACAGCATAATTTTCGGCATGGTTGCAGCCCTTTTATAATCTTAAGCTATAATAATCTTAGTAGTTAGCAATGGTAGCTATATGGCACTTTTTTAATTTAGGGTTGACCAGAAGATTTTTTCACCTGCTGATGATGGCAGAACTCCAGCCAATGCCACTGATGAAGGAGGAATGATCAATACTTTACCTGATTTAAATCCCTTATACAAACATCAGAAACTGATGCTTAATATTGCCATCTTGAGAGAATTTAATTTTATATATATGATGGGATGGAGAATATATACTCCTTAAAATGGCGCTACAAACTTAATTAATAAGTACAAGTATATAAAGGCAATAATTTACTAAGAAAAGTTACAATCTCCACGCCTAACCAGCAATTTGGAGATTTAAAAAGTTAACGCACATTTTATGGTAAACATAAAATTAAGTAAGGTGAAGCAACCACATCAGTGATCTAGATATATTGAAAAAGATGAAGAGAGAGGTGATTTTAGAAGAGGATAACTAGAAGTACATGATCAAGTATGATATCGCCTATATCCACATCCTCCTAATCTAATTTTAAATTTTAAATTTTTATTTGAGGTGGGACGACTTGGGGTGGATACTGCACCAATTAAGGGGATTAAAAGTAATGGAAAAAGAAAATAAAACCTAAAAATCTCCAAGCGTGGTGTATGATAGGCCAGGAACTCCATGGATCACCTTACTATTTGCTATCTCAGTTTGAGTCATTGGTGAGCAACGCCACCACTGTTGTAATCATCCCCTACACAAAGTTCATATACTTGGATCAAACTTGGGAGGCAGTGGTAGAGAGTCCATACTCTACCACTGGGGTACCCCTCCCCATCCCCCTAACTTAAATCATATATATTGACTTATGTTCGTGGTAAGAAACTTCTAAAACCTTAATTTAAGAATTAACTTTTCCCACATTTTCTTAAGTTTGTCCTTGTCAATTTTAACTTTATTCTTCTAAGTGAAGGATCTTCAATAATCAGTCTCGTCAGATAGAGCACGTCACTATAAACAGTCATGGGATCTGCTTTGTTAGGCACTTGCAAAGAGGATACCTGGTGCTAATAATGCGAAAAAATGGTTGATCAAGTCTTTGTTATGCTTTTATAAGAGGCCAATATATGATGATAATGCTTAAAATGGTGACAGAGTGCCTAGAACTATTTTCATTAAGGCAATGAACATATTTAACCAGAGTAGCTCATTGCAACGCTGAAAAAATAAAGAACCACAAGCAAGGATTGTTTTACCACTATATCTAACTTTAAACCTGCTCCATTGTATTTAACTTTGTCAAACACAAACCTTGATCACAATCTTTGCCACCCCATCTACCAAATAAGTGAGTAAAGGATGAAGGTTCTAAGTATTTTAGAAACTTTCTATATATGGTAAACTTACCATAAAACACCACAAAATATATACTTAAGACTTGAACTAAGTATGTAATAAATTTTATCTAATTTTAGTATATGATTATACTATATTTGCCTTTGAAAATTAAATTCTTAGATACTTAAATTAAGATTAATATAAATACCTATAACTATTAAAACACCTGAAATGTTTTGTTTTCATAAAGTCTATATAGAAAAACCTCTTTACAATTTGACAATAAAGCCTTTATGCTTATAAATACAAATTGCTAAAGTTAAGCTATGAGGTATGAATAATAAAGATGTCTATATTTTTAAGACGTCAAGCTGATATACCTCTTATGAGCTTTAAAGTCTTAATAACTACCTCTGACATATAATCAAGATGCCCTAAATAGATTATAAGCACTTTATCGCTTGTGGTTTAAATTTTATTAGCTGAAAAGATTGATAAAAATATATAATGGTAAGTTTATATAAAAATAAGTAACCAATCTATGATCAATAAATTTGAAATTCAAAGTATGCATAATCTATTTCCCTATTCTTTGTTAACAGAAAAGTTAAGTTAAATACTTTTGTAAGCATGAGAACTAAGATAAAGACTGATAGTATCATTGAGCGTTCATATACTTAATTAAGTATACTTATTGTAAATTTTTGTATATGAACTAGTTTATAAAAATGAAACTTTACTATGTGATAAGAAGTTTAAACGTCCAGGAGAGGGCCCAGGATTCCAGGGGCGCATCCATTATTACAAATCTGTAAAAAAAGTCCTAGGGATATTGGGAAAGTAAGTGTTAAGGAACATAATAAATACCACAAAAACTTTCAGAGTGCATATCGGGGCGAAACCATTGGGCTATCTTAGGCGGCACCATGAGAGGAAAAAGCTCCAAGGAATATGGCACCATATGTAACTATGTCTAAATGCCTAAGGTAGAATTAAAACCTTTACTGGAATTATAGTTGATTTGAGGGGCTCCATGTGGATGGTAGCGCTTAACCTATTGTAACATATGAGGAAATGACTATAACTGTAACAAAGCGCGCCAGAGAAACTTTATGCTAGGACATCTACAACAAGGTCTACTATAATTCTTTAGCTAGGATATTTGCGCCTAGAAAATTGCAAGGTGCTCGCAGAGTACAAAATAATAAAGAAAAGCTAAAAGTAAATTAGAATTATCAAAATATATAATGAGGAAAGCATTTGAATAAGAGCAGCAATTGACTACAGGATAGAAAAATCCTGATTTCTTATATCCTCAAATGGGAAATTGGAGGCATTGAATCAAAGGCTAGATAAAAGGTCTAGATTGATAGTAAATCAGCACATGAAAACTTTAACCCTAGAAAGTTTCTATGGAAGTCAGGGAAGACGTCCCCATTGTCTGTACCCCTGTCATTGTTCTAAATCGCATATTAAATTAAGAATTAGAAAAATTAAATTTAATGGAATGTGGCCTCAGGTTTACTTGAGTGGTTCTAAAATTTAAATTCTGGGTCACAGGTCAGTTATGGGACATGATGAGCTTCATAGATTATCTAACATCATACTTTACCTTTTAGGGAAGGTACATCAACATGTGCTGAATAATTGACCATTATGCCACCTAATGCTAAAAAATATTTGACCATAATGAATAAGAATTAACAGTTAGAAAAATATTGTAATATGCATCCTGAAAGTTCTTAAATTTCTTTATTTTTTGACTCCAAGGAATAAATTAAAAATATAACTAAGGTAATAGGCAAATCTCAGGGTGCATGACATACAATGAAAATTTTAAGAAAAGTAAAAAGTTGGATTAGCACAATTATTTAAGTTGAGTATATCGTAATTTTGAGGAACAACAAACAGATTTCAGGTTATTTCAGAAAACTTTTAATGGTATGTGATCATGCCCTATGATTTTAAAGCTCTTAATGCACAACAGTGATATAATTCAGATAACTTCATTCTCATATTTTAACAAAATATATCTGTAATGATCAGTTTCATGTGAGATGATTTCCCAATCGCTAGAACCATAGAAATTCCATCTCACGCAATGGTTGCATGGCAGATTTTAGGTTTTTATTTTTATTCTAAAATAATTTTACCATTAATCTTTAATTAATTTATTTAAATTTTAATAGTTTCTAGCCAGCCATCAATGCTGGGATCAAAGGGATTCCACACCAAAATTATTTAATTAATTTAAATTTGATGTTTGCTTTATATACTTCAGGTAGCAGCGTCCAAATCCCAGTTTGGAGTTATAAAATGGATACAACCCACGTCATGCTACCAATAATAAACCTACCTGCTTGCTTGAATACTTTAAATTTGTAAAAAAGTTATCGCTGTTTATTAATGTGACTAACAAAGAACCTGTTCTGATCCTTGGGGTTATTAAGTAGTATTTAGGTTACTCCAGAGACCCTAAAGGTGATGAGATTGGATTGGCCCCAGTACCTCAGCCAAGTGGGACATTGAAGTCTCCAGTGCAATACTGAGTTCTCCCAAGTGTTTTCAGAGCAGGAGCTATTCCTTTAAATTGGTAAATCACCTAGATCGCCATTAGATTGAGTAATCTTTTTTGTGTGTGTGGTTGATTTACTGACACAACATTTGAAAAACTTGGGTTATTCCGCGCATTACAATAACTCATAGTTTCTTATAATCTTAATCCTATTTCCTAAATAAATTTTGCCAGATATTGTATATTGTTGCCATAGTTTTGATCTAAATTTATTATTATAAGTGACATTGCCCTCCGTTATTAGGAGGGTCCTATTATACATTAGTAAATCAAAACTCCATCTATATATAACTTCTATTCATAGATAAAACAGTCTTGAGTTCAGTTACACTAAAAAAGATTATACATTTATTAGCAAAAATGGTGAAGACATTTGATAAAGAACCCGTTGACTCAACTATACAAACCAGAAACACCTCAATACCTAAAACACTTAGTCATTTACCTCCATGTCAACATGGTCACTCATTTTTCATGCAGAAAGTGCAAATTCAGAAAACCTCCAAGAATAGAACTACAAAGAGCACCAGATTACCTAATTGCGCCTTTGCAACCCACCCCCCATCATCTTAACTCGCTCTGCAGACCAAAACCCAATGGTGCCCTCAACCTTGAGGCCAATGTCTAGTCCACTGCAGTAGTGACAGCTTGCATGGAGTAACTCAGCCCCTCATACACCACAACCCTTTATAAGTCATTTTATTTCTAACATAATGCAAAAATCTGGAGTCAAGCTATAGTCACTCATGTGCAAAGGATGGCACAGCCATCTGAACTCCAACCCATGGCCACAATAATAAAACATTGCTCTACTATGGATAAAAGCTGTTCTAATGAGTTAAATAAGCTCGCCTAATGAGGATCCAATATAATTTGGATCTCAGTGCTTTGCATCCTTTTCATTGTTGAAGCCTAAATATATTTATAAAAATTGAATCCCATTAAGTTAGAAAACATTTTTACAATTGTATTTTATCTGTTTTGTCAATAAGTGGTGAGTTTAAACCATTATATCACACCCAACACTTGTCAGATTTTAACTATGGATTGGGATATGGAAGAAACCACACACTCCTCCAGATTGGCTGCAACTAACACCAATTTTATTTAGATTAATCAAACTATTGATGACCAACCAATATCTTCAGCACAAGAAAGGATCATACCTGCCAAAGAATGTCAGCAAAAGAAACCCCTCAAAAAAATAAGCCATCTCACCTAGACATACCTGCAATTGCTGTTCATAATAAAATGACAATGGAGTCACTAATGCTTGTCAGAAACCAAAAGTTCCAAAATTCTAAAAGTAGATTTATAAAGAGGATTTTTTATTTTTATTTTTAAAAGGAAGTGGGGAAAATCAAGATCAAAGACAAATTAAAAATAGAATGTTGCTTATGTAGATTTCTTACTATGGGCACACTCTAGTAGAGTGATGCTCTGCACGCCACCCTTCATATTTCTGGCAACTATGAAAGCCTTATGTAGTAAAACAAATATTGAAAGAGCTGAATTCTCACACTTTACATTGATGAATCCTCCCCTCAGGTTGGGACCATCTAGTACTAAAAAATGAATTCTCACACTTTCATAAGACCTTTTAAAAAACAAATACTATAAAATGAAATGAACAAAAACCATTTAGCTTGGGTTACCATGTTAAATACTTTAAATACATTGGGAAGTAAAATAATCTTAAAAGTTTAAAAGGTCCATATAGAACCTTCAGATGTGATATTTTGATGTCCAACAAGAACTATGATAAAAAAACTACTCCCTTTATAACTTTTATGTCCACAAAGATTTGATAAGCGCCAATAGAGGCAGAATATAATCCAATGTCACTGATGATAGCTGATTACCAATATTTCAATATGAACTGAGCATCCCTGTTTGTGCACTATTACATGACTTAAATTTTAAAAAAAATATTTATTTTAGTTAATAAGGTAAAAAATGGCTGCAAGGAGCCAAAACATCCATAATAGTCATGTGGAGACCAAAGAACAACAATGATCTTCATAATTAAACCAAGATTTTTGCAAAAGAATTGAAGATTGAACCAAAAGGGTAAAAAAATAGAATAATTTAGGGTCTACCAGCTCTAAAACTAATAAAACCAAGAAGATCTCTTATTAAAACGTGACTGATAGATTATCAATTAATTCACTGGTCTACTTATCTTAAAACAGACTTATACTTTCTATTATATATTCAATCTTTATAGTTTTGGTAAATTAAACTTATTTTATCTCGCTGGATCATTTTTTGTTGGTAACACTTGTTTGAATGTGCCAAATACTCAAAGGTTTAGATAAACCTAAGATTATAGAAGAGGTTGAGTAGACTGGTGAGCTTAAGAGAAGTCAAATTCAATTTAGCTCAAGGTTTTATCAAAATACTTAATCTTTAACCATGAGATAAAGTCCTTCTGCAAAGAAAAACGAATCTCTGAATGGCCAGACAACAAACCTTGTAATTAATAAAAAATGATTGTCAGTGGCCTGCACCTTTGAATCAGCACCATGCGAGCAAAGAGGCCACTATAGGAATAAATGGTGCTCACTAAGGGGGGCGCCGCCAAGTAGATATGTAGAGTTTGGCGAGGATATTTTAGAAGAATACTAAGGATATGAAGGACAATAAATTAGATATCTGGATAACTTAATTTATAAAGCGAAAAGTATTTTGACATGACAATATAGTTTGAAAGAGTTAGCCTACCATTAGTAGCACTGCAATTTCTGAAATTAGCCAAGCATCAAATTGAAAGCAAGGTGTTAACTTTTTGGAACAAGAGAATGATTGTCAATTGGGAGCTTAAAATAAAATCAACAATAAATTTAAATAACACAACAATCAGTTGTACTACCATAAGCATGATATTGACAACCTTCATATACAGCGTCACTCAGCCATCAACCTTTACCTAATTTAAAGAGACTATAGATAGCGTTAACACACCTACACTTTATGTTCAACCTGCTCATCAAATTGACTTGAGGATAATTTTAATTTAGGACTATTTTTCAAGATTAAGTTCACTTCTGACAAGGGGACTATAGCCAGGTTATTACAGCTTTTCAGAAAACCATGATGTTGGCGTTACAGTTCTTTTGACTTTCACCAAGGTCCAAAGGTGGGCTCAAAGCTGAAAATCTGAAGGAAGAGTCGAGAAGTAAATAGAAAGATGGTTAGAATACCAAATATTTTATTAAGTTAAAAAGGTGTCAATATTTATAGGTGATTGGGGACATGGTGACTCAAAGATCGTTGCAGCCCCATCCATTCAGGATCTTTCCTGGACTTCCAGATTGACCGCCTGTTGAGCATCCTTAATGTATTTCTTCGCCTACATGACCAAATCATTGGAAACTCCGCCCCACGTGAATCAAGAATTGGGGATGAGAATCCAGAAATTATCTTTTGTTAATTAATATTTTTGAGTCAATTTGTTACAGCTTAATTTAGAATTGGGTAATTCAATTTGTTTGTTATCTCAAATCCAGACACATGCATTGAGCCAGTGAAAAGCAAAAGGATCTCCATGTAGAGGAATGATGAGCAGAGAAGCTCAGGTGATACCATCTAGTACTAAAAAAAAGAAGCTCAGGTGATACTTGGAGCTACCATTTGACCACACTGCACATGGGAAAAAGTTATAGAGATTTTATTTCCAATTATGGGAATGCAATGTGCCCAGAAAATATAGTGAGAGTTTCTCAATGCATATGTGGAGAACAGGATCAGGGTTGTACTACATGTATTGTGACTACCTTAAATCACAGCTGTTTTGGCCTACTGGTTTTTTGGACATTATTAACACAAAATGTTATGCTCAGTTTACTGGAATCACACCCACAACTATTGATGCACATGCTTTTTCCATAAAGACCTCCAACTTTATGAAGGCAACTAATAGGACTTTTTTGATATCAATTTTGCCTATAAATCTGAGCCAAAAATCAAGGTTATCAACAACACTAACATGAACAAAAATGTGTTTGCACTTCTTAGAGTAGCGACATTAAACAAAAGGAGTAACTATAACGAGATCTCTAATGGAATTATGTAACCTAAGTTCAGGTGCAACAACTACGATTAAGAAGAGACGTTTCTGGAGAATTTGTTTAAAGCTTAAATAAGAGAAAAAGGATGAACCTAAAGAGGGTACATTTAGATAAGTCAATTGGGTAGTAAAACACATCAACGTAATCAACAATGATGAGCCTGGTTGATGTAAAGTCAGTTACTATGATTTAGAACCCCCAAATGAAGTGAATACCCTTACATATATGCGACCAAAACAAGAAAGCTTCCAACTCAAACACAATCTTACTTGACCCTATCTATAAAGCTGACTAAGATTTTTGTTGCCTAGTAGATGGTGAGAAGTTAGTTTAGACTACCTTTAAGAAGAATGCTCAAAGAGATGACAAGTCATCAGAGACTTATAAGGCTTAATAACCATTTGTAGAGTTGTATGATTTGTTCAAACTGTGATACAATACTTAATGCAGGTATGACAATTGGATTCAGCGTTAAGAAATTGAAAGTCACTTTACACAAGGTTAAGGTAGTTGAAGTATTGGAAACTAAAGCACCTGTCAATATCTTAGCATCTAACCTCATGAAAAGGGTTCAATTTGCATTAGACAATATCAAAGTCAAGCTTAGAACTGCCATATTTGATTAAATCTTTGCAATAAGAGCATATGCAGCACTACTTTACCATTTTGATGTATCATTCTTGTCCTCTCCAGCTGTGGTGTCTGAGAATGACTAACATAATTTCTCGTAGGAATGAATATCCTAGTGATTTTGGAGGGATCTTTAACCAGAAAGTAGTGAGGCTTTAATTACCGCTTACACTAGTTAAAGGATGAAAAGAAGAAAAAACAAGCGACTCTTGTCAAAACTGATAAGTTTTTAGTTTAATCATACATAGAGGACAATCTTGACTCAGCTTAACATTGTCAATGTGCTGTTTGGTTTATTTTGTCCTTGTATGTCAATAAAAAAATCAATATCATGCCTGAAGAATAGGAGAGAATGTTTGTTAACATCTGTGTGGATGTACCAGAACAAATGATACTCAAATATTGTCTTAAAAGAGTCAGAGATTTATGTCTACTAGTGAAGCTAAGGTTCTAGGATACTAGATAAAAAGGAGAAGTCATAATTTATTCTTGGAACCATAATGAAGAGACCATTACAGGTTAATAAGGGCCAAAAAGTGGTCATACCTAAGATGATTGAAATGCCAACATTAAATCAGAAACTCAATAGCGGGAATTTTAAAGATTGGGTTGTAAAAAGGCACCTGAATAAGACGAGTTGAACTTAATGAACTCTAGGACTAATATGAAGATATGTAGCACTGTACTTATTTACTATGGAATATGCAAAGAAGGAGTTCATAGATATTATACTGGAACAGCCATATATTTCACTTTTAAACCTTATCAGTAGTATCAGAGTGAAAAGATCAAATTTGAGGGAGCTGCAAAGAGATAAAAGATTCTAGACTAGTAAGCACATTTAAGTTTTTTTAAGCGTCACACCTCTAGTAATGCATAAGGCTGAGAACCATAAGATTGTCATAACTTACAGAAGAATGAATGACCTAACAAAAAGAAATTTATAATATTTGCTGCAAATTGATATTTTATTTTAATAACCTAGTAGTTTGCAATAATTTTTCTAATATTGATTTAGTCAGCAGATAATGGCAAATAAACTATCACCTGAAGACTATAAGAAGCGCGTTCATATCAACAGTTAAGGCTATAAAAATCAATGCGTATGTCACAGGGCTTATGCAGCGCCCTGGCTGCATTCCAGAACGTTATGGATCACAAATACAGATATTTTAGGATATCAAGTGTTCTCATCTACTTAGAAATTAATTCTGTCAACAACAGAACATTTGAGGAGCATCTTGAGCATTTGATAAAAGAACTACCAGTATAAAGAGTGGTACCCCAAATTGAGGAGCAGCAAATTTTCATTTCTGAAAAGTTAGTTAGTATGATTTTTGACACAAATAGAACAGAATAGAAATTAAACCCCAGCAGAGCAAATAAGCCATAGCCAAGATGAGTTTTCCAAAGTTCAAAAGAGTGTAAAAAGTGTTTCTGTGAATGGTGGGATACTATTGTCAGTATCTACTAGACTTTTCAGCCATTACAGAACCTCTTACCTACTTGTTGAATAGAGGAGTGATATATACCTAGTTAAAAAACAAGAAAATTCACAAAAAAACTAATAAACTCTAAAATAAAAGCAACAATTCCTGATATACCCCAACATAAAAAAGTATCTTTCACTTTTATACAGATGCAAGTAATGTAGGAATAGGACCTTCTTAGAACAGTTGGATAATACTAAATTGGACCACCTATAGATTTCTATCCAGAGACATTTTCCAGGGCATATCTGAACTATACAGTTATTAAATGTGAGTGTCAGGCTGTGAAGAGATCTGTCTAACATTTTGACCTTTTTACTTATTGAGGGCATATAAAATTTATGAACAACCAAAACCTACTTTAGATGGTTAGAGAAACATGAAGGACCCTTATGTGCAACTATCAAGATGGGAAGTTCAGTTGCAAGGGGATGTTTTTGAGATACTACACCGAGCTAGAGAGAAGATTCTGTGCGCGGATGGCCTATCACAATTACCAGTACTCTATTTACAAGCACATGAGAAGTATAGGATTTATCTACTAGCTAGTAAAGCATAAAGCAATTGGGAAAAAAGATGAAGCAGTAAACATTATTAAGAAGTGTTTTTTAAGATTAATATATTCCAGAGAAGAGCAGTTTCAGAATTTTTCTTCTAAAAAATTATCATATTTGAAGAAGTGCGAGAAAATGATACCATAATGAAAGGACACTACCAAATTGCCATGAAAGGCCACAGAATAAATATAACCACCTGAAGAAGAATTCATAATGAGAAGCAATGCTGAATGATATCAGTTTGGCACTAGAACTTTGCATCAAATTGACAAGATGAAATAATCCTAAAGAATAAAACTTCATCTTGTCCCTCCTACCGCAACATTTCATAATGTCTACAACAACGTTGTAAGGCCTCTACCGCAGCTGTACAGTGGAGATCAGTCTATAAGTGTCTCTATAGACTACACAAACAAATGGGTATTAGCGGCTGCAGTAAAGGCGTTTGCATCCCAAGTTAATGCAAGATTTTCATGCAACCAAGTTATCACTAGCCCTGGATGTCCACAACTAATACTTCTGTAATAATAGAATAAAAATAAATCAGACTTAATACAACACTAAATGAACCTAGTAGGAGCCAAACAGCATAAAATCACACCTTATAATATCTTTTAGTATGGGAAGCATGGAAAAGTACAAAGGAACTCCAGACATTATTTTAAAGACCACACCAAATCACACTTCCAAATAAGCATTCTATTGTCATCATTGTTTTTACCAGTTAAGCTACTATAGAAGTACCTAAATTCATATTTAAAGAAACTATACGGAAGAGAAGCCGCATTGCCCAGCTTTTTATCACTGATCATGGAAGCAGATAGAGATGATAACCCTCTTAATATACCAAGACAAATTATCAGAGGAGGTAATCAGCATTCAACTCCAAATAGTCAACAATAATAGAAATCACTTGAGGAAAGTACAATAGGGAATAACATAGAATTAAATTTACTCTTATTCAAGATAGTACAGGTAGTTATGTTCTATCATATGCATGGATAAAAGACTGAGAATTTAAAGTTCATTTTGAAGGGACATGCAGCTGTAGTCATTATAAGATGAGCTTAGTACTCAATTAAGGACAATCTAACACAAGTAACATTTAACAGATTGCACACAAGGCATCTAAAGGTTTTCTCTAGGTCACTTCTTGTGGAGCAAAGTTGATATATTCATAACTGTTAGGGTCAATCCTTCATTCTTAAAAAAAGACCCTATAGATAATTAACTTTTTCCTAAAAAGTGAGATG
This sequence comes from Massospora cicadina, assembly GCA_022478985.1. Classification (NCBI taxonomy): domain Eukaryota; kingdom Fungi; phylum Entomophthoromycota; class Entomophthoromycetes; order Entomophthorales; family Entomophthoraceae; genus Massospora; species Massospora cicadina. Next base: position 27 of record JAKSZP010006043.1, on the reverse strand, counting down.
ATTGGAAACCAAATATCTAAAAAGAAC
>JAKSZP010006042.1:0-31508 GCA_022478985.1 Massospora cicadina | reverse complement strand
TTACTTTGTTTAGAAACACCTTTTTTCTTAATGATTAACACTGGAGAGGTCCAAGGACACTTTGAGGGCACTAACATCCCATGTTGCACTAACTGGTTAATCTCAGCATTGATGATATCATCTTCTGCTTTAGAATATCTAATTGGATGGGGGCAAATCCGCGGATGATTTCCAGTACTAATATGATGAAATATATCATATGCACACCCCAAATTACAGTCATTTTCAGAAAAAATAACGGCGTACTTTAAAGAAAAGGCCAACACTTGATCACTTTTATTCGCAGTTGGTCCTGCTAAGCTTTACCAATGTACTAGAGAGCAGACAGATTGCTACACCTCGCCGCTAAGGACTAACTCATCCAAGCGGCCAAAATAAAAAATATTTTTAACTTTTTTTATTTATTTGAGGATGGCCAACCAGGGGACTGACACATCCAATATGTAGGGAAGAGGAAAACGTAAAACAGAAGAGGGAAGAGAGCGCAAAACATTGGGACTCAAAAGATACGATTTGGCACATTTGGGTGTGGCTAAGAGCCACGGGTGGTGGATGACTAGACCTTAAGTGGAATGGCAGCTCAGGGGCTAGTAGGGTGTACCACCTATGAAGACTGTGAGGTTTTCAATGTCTTAACGAAGGAACCAGATTGGAATCCAGTTGCCCATCTGTTTCTTCCATTTGTGTTGGAGTGATCTGAACAGCCAGGCTTGGAAGTGGTCGGCCAAATGGCTGTGGAACCTGATGATGGCTTGGTTGAAATTGTGGAGGATCCCGTTGAAAGTGTCAAGGGTAATTGTGTGAATCGATCATATTGCAATACTCACAATTAGAGCCCTTAGCATCTGGGGGATAGGCGAGGCCATGTTGAGTGCCAGGATATCGCGGGATAGTCAGAATTCAGCTGTTAGTGATTGTTAAAACAAGTGCATCACGTTGTCCCAGATATTCATGGACGGCGGGAACTCTTCCAGGCGGTGTGCTAGTGTGTTGGGTCCACCGCAGATGGCGCATGTCTTGAACATTGAGAAGGTGCGGTCAGCTGTTCTAAACGTACGGCGCATGTAGCGCCACACTGTGGAGCACACTTGTGGGGATAAGAGGGGGCAGGTGACGAGGTCCCACACCTGCTTTTGGGTGCGCAAGTCATATGGGACGTCTTGGTAGTCTAGGTAGTCAATCTGGGATAGAGGAAAGGATGGTAGTGGGGCAGGCGCGTTAGTCACCGTTTGTCCCCTGTGGAGTTGCATGTAACCAGTTTGAGGGTGAATGTCTTCAGATTGCTGTGCATAGGAGAAGCTCCAATCCCCTTGTCTTAGGTTGTACAGGATGCATTTGAAATATCAGTTGGTGTTGTGCAGTCCAGTGGCGGTTGGATGTGTTGTAAGGTACTTCATCAGAGTTGCAGGGTTGGAGGGGGACCTCAGATGTAGTGCCCTTGCGAAGTTGGTTTGGGCTGCCTTAGCCCAGTGGGGGGATGGTGGGTTGGGTGACGTTGTGAGAGCTACCCATGAGCTGAGGATTTGCGTTGCTCATTCCATGAAGTTGAGCAGCCCCATCCCGCCTTTCTTCCGTGGGCTGTACATGGTCTCCAGCCTGACAGGTGCGCAGTAACCAGACCATAGCCAGTTCTGCAGGAGCTTGTAGACTGCGTTGGTAAAGTTGGTGGAGAAGGGAACCGCGTGGGCAGCAAACCATAACTTTGACAAGATCAGGGAGTTGGCTAACACAACTCTTCCGGTTAAACTAGCTTTACTCCTCCGCATACATGTCATTCTTTTTGTGATGTTGTCCAAAATGTTGGTTTTGATGGTGTCAAGTGCATATCCACCAGCTTTGAGCCATATGCCCAGATGACGGACTGGGTTGGTGGCGGGGTGGTGTGCAAAGGGTAAACACAGTGGTTTTACTGGCTTGGATCGTTGTTGTGTGGTTGGATGTGTGGTTGGTTGGTTTGTGTGGTGGTGGGAGGGTGAGGCCCAGTTCAAACTGAATTTGCCCATAACAATTACCTCTGTTTTCTGTTTGTTCAGCATGGCGTTACTCACTGACTCATACTGGTGAATAATGCGCTCAATCGCCCTGGCATCCCTATTGCCTGAGACTCCAACAACGCAGTCATCAGCAAAGGCGAGCATTTTGGTTGGTAGTTGTCCCTCCAACCTGATTCCAGTGAGCTTTGAGTTTACAATGCGGAGGAGAGGGTCAAGGGTAAAATTGTATAGTAGGGGGCTAAGCGGGTCACCTTGTTTGAGGCCCCTTTGGGGGGTGATGGTGTCAGTTAGGAAACCTGGGCCTCTGATTGCAAACCTGGCTGAGCGCGTTAGGAGGAGCGCCCAGTTTATAAAACGGGGTGGTAGGTTGAAAGCCTTTAGACACTGTTCTAGGTAACCCCAGTGCACTCGGTCATATGCTTTCTTTTGGTCCAGGAAAGCAAGGGCGCCTGTGGGGTTAGCTTGGCAGATGTTGGCAATTGTGTGGATGTTATCCCAAATTGAGCGATTTGGGATGAAGCCAAACTGATGGGGGAGAGGGCTGTCTGAGCAATGCAACCCAGACGCTTAGCTAAGATTTTAGTTAGTATTTTGGTGTCAGTATTGGTGAGAGCGATTGGACGCCAGTTGTTTAGGTCTGCCTGGTCTCCTTTTTTGAAGAGTGTGACCACATATGCGTCTTGGCCGCCAGGTAGAAGGGTTGTGTCCTCCAGGCACTTGTTCATAGTTGCCAGTAGTATTGGTGCGATATAGTCAAAATATTTTTTGAAAAATTCATATGGTAGGCCATCAGGCCCAGGGCACTTGTTGCGCGGAGTTGATCTTATTACCTCCCATAGTTCATCTTTAGTGATGGGTGCGACAAGGTCTGGTTGATCAGCTATAGTGTCAATATTAGCAGATGATAAAAATTTTCCAATTTCTCTAGGTGATGCGAAATCCGCCATGTACAGGTCAGTGTAAAATCAGTGTAATTTGGCCAATATTTTGGATGGTGTGGACGCCAGTGTGTCATCTGCTCGGCGGACCTGTGTGCAAGTCGCCAAAGTTGAAATTGGTTTAAAATGGTGGAAGAATTGGGCCATGTGAGTTTCACCGGATAAGATGTATTTTGATTTGTAGCATACTTCAGTGTAGTGCTGGTGTTTTCTAAAGAGGGAGTTTACCTGTGTAGATAGCTGGAACCACAGGCGGCCCCATTGGGGGTGTATCCCTCATGAGGTGTGTTGTTTTCTAAGTGCTGAAGCTGTCTGATAGCCTTGTTGATTGTCACGGACATCGCGGCTGTTTTTCTGGAGTTCAGGTGGCAGGCTTTCTTGGTTGCTCGAGCCTTGAATATTTCCCACTCAGTGATAGGGTTCCCATTGGGTGGTCATCTTTCTTGCTGTGTTGTTAGCACCATCTCAATCCAAAGTTTAAGCTCTGGAAGATGGATGGTGCTTGGGTGAACTCTGTGCCAGGTTGGTGGCTTTTGGTATTTTTCTGAGGATGATAATGCTATTGAGACCATCCAGTGGTTGGAGAAAGGGATAATTGTTGTTGTAAAATCTGATACCCAGTGATGGAAGTCTATAGGGGTGAGCATCAGGTCAATCCGGGTCATTGAGACCAGCTGGTTATTGTTGTGGTGGGGCCTTGTCATGTTGGCCAGGGTGGGGGCTTGTTTGGGAATGGTGTCACACAGGCCCAGCGTTGCCTTTAGTATGCATAGTTCCATGTGGCCGCAGGGTATAGCCTTAGACTTGGGCCAGCAGTTGGTAATGGTGTTAAGCCAGCAGTTGAAATCTCCCGCAAAAAATGTTGCCTTGGGGAAAGGGATTGAGAGGATATTGGAGAAAAATTTTTGGCGGTCATTCAGATCATTTGGGGCATACACACACGCCACGGCAAAAGTTTCTCCATTCCACTTGAGATCCACTAGAAGCAGCCATCCCTCCAGGTGGGAGGATGTGCTTCAGATATTTACTGGAGGATTACGGTTAGTTCAAATTACCACCCCACAGTGGTACATCCAAAAGGATTTGGCCAGAAGGAGCATGGTTGACCATGTCTCCTCCTCCCCCAGTGGACAGTGGGGTTCTTGGACAGGCCAAGATGTCCACAGGGATATTGCGCAGGAAAGCCATTTTTTTAGCCTGGGATGTGGGGGCCTTGGCTCCCGCGATGTTGAGCATCCCTATGGTGATTGTGGTAGTCTGCACATCAGGAATGCTGGGGCAACCCACTGAGGTCACCCAGTTCCTTATCGTGGGTCATACTGTGAGTATGAGGCCAATTAGCCAGATTGGTTCCAGTGTGTTGGTCAGCAGTTGTAGTACTGGTTTTGTTTCAATTTCTTCTGGCTCAGATTACTCCATGGAGTTTGGGTCTGGCGTGGGTTGGCTTGTGCCCCATCAGCGAAAAATTTTCCACTGCTTGCCTGTGGGTTTGATGGGCAGAAACTAGGTGTTGGGGTGATTGGGTTTTGTGCATGAGTGTTGTCACATTATGATTGGCTGAAATGGTCTTCCATATCATGTGCATGAACCATATCATCACTGAACACACATGATTGGCTGGGAGGACCACAGTGGTACATGGTGGATTTGCTCCAGATTGGTTGGAGGTGTTTGATTGGTTGTGTCCAAAAAATTCATCATTTTGGTTGCGTTGGGTTATATGTGGGGGATCTGATTGGTTATTCCACTGCGCTGCCATGGCATCCGCCTGAATCTGTTAAAGGGAAATTGTGGTGTGAGCTTGGGTCTCAGCGGAACTTGCAGCCTGCTTGTGGGCAGACTGTGCATGACTTGGTCCTTGCGCAAAATGGGCTCAACCAAATTGATGTCAGCTCTTTCACCCCAATAGAAGGCAAAAGTGGAGTCCTTAATTTTGCCAAAAGTTGGGCTTGTTTCATCCATATTGTCCTCACAAAATTCTGGTGCTTCAATCCTGCACTTGATGGGGCACGCGTGGTCTTTGTGGCCTATAGCTAAGCAGAATTTGCATATAGGTGGGGTGTGTTCCAGTGTGATGTGGAAGGGGTGAGATACGCTGCCATTGGGGAGGTTGATGGTCACCATGCATGGAATGAGGGTGATATCCTCTACCACATCCTGGTCGGGGTCTATAATGGCTATTGCCTTCCCTGTACACAGGTGGGGCAGGAGGGAGAATTTCTTAAATTCAAACTGTTTGATTACGCCATAACCTTCAAGGCCCTCGTGGAGCTCAACCGCGAGGATATCACAGTGCACGGTGCTCAGGAGTCAGTCAAATACGATGAATAGGTCATTTGCCTCATTCCATCATGTGCACACCGTGCAGATGGTGCGGTCTTCATTGTTGATATTTACAGAGAATATGACTTTTGCTGCTTCTGCTGCTTCCTCCACAGACATGAACCCAATGTCCACCCATCCTCTATGTAAATTTTTATAATTTACCAAGACGGTGTTTGGGAAAGTTGTGGAGAAGGCCTCCCTCATTTTTCCCATGATTCAAGGGAAGTATCGCTGACCATAATTCTAAGGCCGTGCTCAAGGGAGGACAGGGGTTGGGAGTGTTCTATTTTGGTATATGCGCCCATTTTTTGCAGAAATTGCAAAACCTTGGGTGCGGCGCTGTGCTCACCTTTTTTGGTGGAAGGTTGTGTCAACATTCTGCTGGGGCGTTTTTCCCTGGCAGGTTGGAAAGGCTTCAGGACTTTCGCGCTGGCCACTTTTGCCCAACTGGTGTTGTTATGGACAAATTTGCTCATATTTCCTGGTTGTTTGTCAATCTCGGAGAAATTGCATAGAATCATGTTACTAAAAGTGATAGTAACGGGAAAGAAAAAAAACAAAATTTTAAACTTTATTAATGTTTAACATATGAATAAAAGTGATAAACTGGTGTCACTTTATCTAGATAGGATAGGCATACAGATTTGTGGAAAGCACTTATATTTAACCATGGTCAGGGAGGATAATCCCAGGTGCAGCTTCAGGTTCAAAATTGGAATGACAGAATGGCATTAATATCTCACCATATAATTTTTGAGGGATTTCCAAATTATTTTCAGCCCCACTATCATTTTGATAGCCTAGTGAAATGGTTAGATTACAATTAGTATGTAATGAAATCCCAGTAGACTCTGCAATCTGGTTGAGTAGCTTCCACATATGGGCTCAAATCTGCTGGTAACCTAGGGGCGCAACACCATTTTTGAATACTAGGATGACAACCACAGAGTACAAGGCACTGGGGCCTCATCCTTACAGTTGTAAAATAACGGAATTGTTTGCTCAAGGATTTCAAAAGTATTCTCCTCAAAATAAGTCTTGATACCACAAGCCCCTCATAAATGAAGTCCCAATAAGAGAATTATAGTTTTGATTTGGGAAAACAATAGCAGAAGCAAATACTTCCAGTGAGCCTTATTGCAGTGGCAAAGCACTGTATGCTCCTACCGAGGTATTAGACTGAGAGCCTGCTGTACCATAGCATTTATATGATTTATTTGAGGAACAAGGCCTAATTGCTTCACCAGTTTTGTGGACACAATAACAATTGGTGCCTCACTGTCTACGCTGGCACAAACTGTAAGCTTATTTTATTATCAATATATGTGCATTTGGAAAAGTAGGCGGTCTCAGGATTTATGATAAGGCCTCCAATGTGTCCACCTGATTTAAAAAGATTTAAATCTCCAGGCCTAACTGAGGGCTGGATTCAATCAATTTTAATAGTCATTGCCATTTAGACCCTGTTTATACTTAGAATATCTCCAGAGGTAATTGGAAGCTTTTATAACACTAACTGTTGAGCATATGGTTTGGTTACTTGTTTGGCCACTGACTAGGCTTCACCCTTCCTTGGGGCACATGGAGTCATGATGATCCTATCTTCAATAATTAATTGCAAATCTGCCAGAGGTGAGTTAGCTTTATTATTCTTCAGCCTTTCTGAAGGTGGGTGTCAGCGCTACAGTTCTTTGGACTGGCGCCAGGGTTTGCGGTGGCTCAAAGCTGGAAAATTGGAAATGAGCACCAAAGAGGAAATGGAAAATACAGGTTAGTTCACCAAATAATTTATTAAATCAAAATGCTTCAATATTTATAGGGTGCGTTGAGACTCTATGCCTTCAGGATCTTCGGAGCCTCATCCAATCAGGATCTTTAATAACCTTCTGGAAAGGCCTCCTCGAGGGTGTCCTCAATGGATATCATTGCTCACTTGACTGAGAAGGTGGAAAGCCCGCTCCACGTGACTCAGTACTAGGTAAGGATGATCCAGAAAAAGTTTTATCTTAGCTGGGTGCGACAACTGATTCAGCACAGCTAGATTTGGAAGATGAGAACCTGAGACGATTGTTATCTCAAATCCCAATAAGGCCCCCTTCAAGATCCTGTCAGAGGGGGAGTACAGCTGGAGGAACCGATCATGCACTTGGTTTACAACAGTCCCTTGATTGATGTTGGCAATGGAGTACTTGGACTTCACCTTATGTATAATTTTGTAGGGCCCAGACCACAGTATATCGAGCTTTTTCTGTCAGCCTCCAGGTCAATGATGATAAAAGAGAATGAGGTCACCTAGTTGAAATTCTGGTAAGGAGGGTCATCCAAGATTTGATCAGGATGTCTCTCTTCCAGTGGTGATAACAATGCCTTGAGTGGATTGGGCTTGGAGCTGGACAATTTCATCAGCAAGGGCCCTCATATTTAAATCAGCGTTCTTGGGAGTGGAGGCTTTGAACATAGTCTGGATGTTACTGGGTAGTCATGGGGCCCGCCCATACAGGGCTTCGAATGGGGACATTTTGATAACACAGTGGTAGCTTACCCGGTATGCAAGCAGGGCGCTGGGCAAGTAATGGTTCCAGCGGGCAGGATCTGAGGTGGCCAACTTCTGCAGGATGAAGACAAGAGTTCCATTAGCCTGTTCTACTGCCCCATTAGTAGAAGGGTGGTAGGGAGCAGCGAAACTCTGGGTGGCTCCAAATAGCGAAGTTAATTCCTGTACTACCTGGGAGGTGAAGTTCAAACCATTGTCCGAGAGCAAGGTCTGGGGGCACCCATGCTGGGTGAAAATGGAGCGAACAGGGAACAAGGCGGTAGCCTTATCCGTGGCTGAAGAAACTGAGATTGCCTTGACCCACTTAATCAGATGGTCTATGGAAAGAATAATATACTTGTGACCATGTAGACCAGTGGGGAGGGGACCCACCACATTGATACTAATGACATTGAAGGGCTTGGTTGGCGTAACGATGGAGTGCTGATATTGAGGGTTGGTCCAGTCTTGGGATTGGCAGGTCATACAGGCTTCCAGAACCTCTTGGATGGTTTTGACCATTTGGTCCCAGTAGCAGCATGTCTTTAGCCACTCATGGGTCTTCTTGACCGCACCATGCCCAACAGTAGTGTGGCCCTCCAGGATGGCATCAGTGTGAGAGGAGGGTCAGATGTAGGGAAGCCACTTCTTGTTGACTCTCTTGTAGAGTAACCCATCCTTGATCTGAGTATCTTGAGTCATCCAGCGGAGTTCGGCTTGGTCCTGGGGGGATTCCAGCTCCCAAAGTTCAGGCTGTCCTATCAAGTCATAGAGACGATCCTCCTCTGGGGTCAGGACTACTAATACTGGCATCCTGGAGAGTCTGTCAGCATTCTGGTGAATAGCACTGGTGTGATGGATGATAGTGAAGTCGTAGCTTTGTAGTCATAGGGCCCACCTGGCCAACTGTCCATCCGGGTCTTTCATTTGTTGCAGCCATCAAAGGGAAGAATGGTCGGTAATGATAGTAAAATGGGTGCCATAGAGGTAGGGCCAAAAATGCTTGATAGCCAAAAGAACTGCTAGATATTCCCTCTTGGTAACGCTGTAGTTTCGCTCAGCCTTGCTTAGGGTCTTGATAAAATAAGCTATGGGATGATCAACCTGGTTCTCATTGTGCTGAGCCAGGATAGCCCCCACAGCGATGTCACTAGCATCTGTGAACAGCAAGAAAGGCTTGTCAAAATGGGGATGAACTAGAACAGGTTTAATATATAAAGCCATACGTGAAGCATTGAAGGCCTGTTCCTGCTCAGGTCACCATTCAAATGGAATATTTTTTTGTAGGAGGTAGAACAACAGCTCAGCAAGGTTGGCAAACCGTGAGATGAAGTAATGGTAATAGCCCACCATACCTGGGAAGACTTGAATATCTCGGAGGCTCTGGGGGCACGACATCTTTTCTATAGCATCAACCTTATTGGGGATAGGTTAAATGCCACGCTTGGAGACCTTATGGCCTAGGAACTCTAGCTCAGGCTGTAAGAAGGAGCACTTTGAGAGCTTGAGCTTGATGGAGGCCTTCCGGAGACGCTCAAAGACTTCCTTGAGGTGGTCAACATGTCCATTAAAAGTTTGCAAAAAAATGGTGATGTCATCCAGGTAGACCAGGACACAGGAGAGCTTCAGGTCCCCAAGGATCCCATCCATGGCACTCTGGAATGTGGCTGGGGTGTTGCAGAGGCCTTGGGGCATCCGGGTAGGCTCTAACAGCCCTTTATGGGCGATTAGAGCACACTTGGCTCAGTCTTCAGGAGCAAGCTCGACCTGCCAATACCCGCTGGCAAGGTCCATGGCTGAGAAGTACTGGGAACCTGCAAGCATCTGGAGAGAGTCGTCAATATGGGGCAGAGGATAGCTGTCCTTCTTGGTGATGGAGTTGAGTCATTGATAATCCATCACCACCTGGTGCTTGCCATCCTTCTTTCAGACCAGCAAAAGAGGGGAGGACCAAGGGCTACATGAAGGGACCAAGAGCCCCACGTCGAGCAGCTGTTTGAGTTCTACCATGACCTGGGCTTCTTCAACCTTGCTCTTGTGGTAAAGCTGGGACCAAAATGGGGGGCATCCCCAGTTTCTACATGGTGGAGGACTCCATTCATCCTTCTAAAATTGTAGGCTGAAGTGGAGAATAGATCTGAGTATTCCTCTAGGAGCTCCTGAACTTTAAGTCGCTGTTCCTCAGAGAGGTCCTTTCCTATGTTAGCGTCGACCAAATTAACTGAGGGTGGTGACTCCAAGCCAAGGTCCCTCAAATCCATAAAGCTTCAGATGTCAGCAACAGCCCCCATTGGTAACAGGCAAATGTAAGTGGTGGGTTGGTTAGGTCCTATAACTTTTGGTTTGTCAGTCAGGTTGGCTAGCAACACTGATATCAAACTGGCATATGCTGGATCAAGGAATCTGGGGCAGGTCAGCACTTCCTTGGGAGATGTGTTATCCAGACCTCAGACCTCCAGTAAATACCTCAAAGGAATGTTGATGTGGATCTGGGTATTGACAATGACCTGGGATTTTGGGGGCACGGTGGTCACCCAGGGCAAGTAAACTGGCATCCCCTCTGTTCCATCTATAGCAGGAGGGGGCAGCCGGACTCAAGAGCCCCAGATGTGGTACTCAAGCCAATTGATTCATCCTTCAGTCTCCAGTAGGCAGGCTCGGGCCTTGATATCAGCCCTAGAGTCATGGGCAGTTTCAATAACCAGAGGGACTTGGTGTCCTAGAAGGGAGAGAAACCACCGTCATAGTAGATAACAGCCAAATAGTCTCAAAGAAACTGGGTCTTGAGGAGTAGATCATAGCTGGTGTTATCCAAAGTGATGGCAGTTGTATTCAAAGTGAGCTTCCTGAACTGAATTGGTAGAGAGGATTAGGCCCCTATGGATTAGGTGCACTGAGGGCCAGCTGTGCCATACTCCATGTAGTGCGTCATGTTGGGGGTGACCTTGATGCGTTTCATCAGCTTGGAAGAGATAACATTCACAGGGGAGCCACTGTCAACTATGGCATAAACTGGAATCTTGTGGACCCAGACAGCGACTCGGGTGACCAAACTTCCAAACTGAGGTGGCAATGTAAGGAACATAGGAGAATCATCAGAAGAAGAGTAAGCAGTATCAATGTCTTTATTGTCATTAGATACTGCAGCTACTTCTTCGGGGTTAACAGCTTCTGGTTTATGTGTAGGGGTTACTTGAGGCTGGACAGGGGTGTCAGCATGGAGCGCCTCATCCTTCATGCTGACTGCCCTTTTCCCGCCTCCTCAGCTAGACATTTCCAACAAGTTTTGGTGCTATGCCTAAATCCATTGCAATAGGTGCACCACGGATGGGGGGTTTTCTGGTTCTCAACTACATGGACCCTAGGGCAGTTAGAGGGGCCAACAGATGCAGCCTTAGAGTTTAGGATCATGGCAGGGATCTTGTTGAGGGCCTCCTTGATCTCCCTGATACTAGTGAACCCACTCTTTTGCCCAATCATGTGCATCTGGACCTCAGGATAGGACCCCAGGGTGGAGATGATGGAGGTAATGGTGTCATCCAGAGTGATATGGCTTGTCATAACCAAGGGTTGAGCCTGAGTGTAGAACCAGTTGGCAAACTCCATAGGGTTTTCTCCTTTGTTAAGTCAAATGCCCATGAACGCTTGCTTCTGGTTGGCCAAGGTTTGGTTACTGCCAAACTCTTGGATCAGGGCAGTGCAGACCTGTTCCCAGGTGTTACACTCCTTCATATGGGGAGTCATAATTTCCCTGGCGGTGCTGTCTAGGTAGGAGTGGATGTGCTTCACCTTTTGTCAGTCAGTGGCCTCCTCCATAGAACTCTTGTAGGCATACAAGAAGGAGGCATTGCTCTCCCATCCGGGGGTGAACTTTTCCTTGAAGCTAGGTTTAAAGTTAGCAACAATAGGAGTAGAGAGGGTGTTAATGCCTGGGGTAGGCGTCAGCTCCGAGATCTCTGTTTCTGCATATTCTCAAGGAGCCCACTGATCTAGCCACCTCTGCAAGCCTTCTAAGTCTTCTTGGATATATTCCCAGTTTTGACTGAGGGTGGAAGTGGACACCTTGCTTGCAACCTGCTCCTTTAAGGACTGAATTTTGGTGTTCTGTAGTTGGAGCTGGTTTTTGATGGTGGCCAACTGGGTTTCAAACCCATGACACGTTGTTTTGAGCTGGGAGATGCAAGCATCAGTGAGCCTCATGAAAATGCTGAGGTTATCCATCTCATTTGATAGCGCTTCGATGGAGACCCTGGGGTCAAGGGGAACGCCATCCATTCAGAGCTTTCATCCTAAGGCCACCTTTTGGATCTTGTCCCGCAGGGCAGCCAGAGCGGTTATTATATCCCTTCACCAGGGGTCTTTGGGTTTGCCCGAGGCTGGGGGGCTGGAAGGCCCTTGAGGTCCTCATGGTCCCTCAGGTCCTGCTGGCCCTTGATGCCCTTCGGGACCTTCTGGCCCTCTAGGCCCTTCTGGACTATCAGCCGTGGGGGAGTAGTCATGAGAGGCCAGCTCTTGGTAGCGCTGCTGTAGGGATTGTAGCAATTCTTCAGCTTATTGCAACCGTTGGGTCCATGTTGATTCAAACTGCTGGGCATTTTGGCAAAACTGCTCCTCGAGGTAGCCAGAGATGCCAGTGTCTAATACCACCAGTTGATCATGGATCTCATTGATTAGTCATCATTTATCAAGTATAGCTTCACAGTTGTCATGCATGAAGGAGGAGGCAGCATCATAGAAATTGATAATATATGAATGTAAATTTTGGGTGAGTCCTAGGTGCTGAGAGACCTCCTGATGGTGTAATCCTACTAACTGGAGGAGGTGATGAATTGTGGGATGGTCAAAATTATGAAGGTAGCAATCAGGCCCCAAGGTAAGCTCTCCAGCAGGTAATACAGCCAAGGAGTAGAGGTCCCACATGGTGGATGGCATGGCAGAAGCGCGGGAGCGGCTGGAGTGGGCGCCCTCAGTGTAGATGCCAAGGACTAATTGTTGGACCACATCGTGGGTTTGTTCAAACTGAAGTTGATATTGGCTCCCATCTAGGGAGGGCAGCAAGAGTTGAAAGGTGGCGCGGAACTCTAGCCTTTCTGGCTGCAAGGGCAGCGTTGCATATCATGAAGAACTAACCCATCGAGTAATGCTCCTCGATTGACCAGTCGTTTGGTCATCAGGGTTGCTGTTGGTTTCCATTTTGTGTGATCAACGTTTTCACTTGGGTCAGCTCAGAGCCCCCTGTAGTGAGCACCACTTTTGTCATCGCTACAGTTCTTTGGACTGGTGCCAGGGTTTGCAGTGGCTCAAAGCTGGAAAATTGGAAATGAGCACCGAAGAGGAAATGGAAAAATACAGGTTAGTTTACCAAATAATTTATTAAATCAAAATGCTTCAATATTTATAGGGTGCGTTGGGACTCTATGCCTTCAGGATCTTCGGAGCCTCATCCAATCAGGATCTTTACTAACCTTCCAGAAAGGCCTCCTTGAGGGTGTACTCAATGGATATTGTTGCTCACCTGACTGAGAAGGTGGAAAGCTCGCTCCACGTGACTCAGTACTAGGTAAGGATGATCCAGAAAAAGTTTTATCTTAGCTGGGTTCAATGACCAATTTGGCATGGCTGGATTTGGAAGATGGGAATTCGAGACAATTGTTATCTCAAATCCTGACAGTAAATGTGGGCCATACGCCTGAGTTAATTTTTAGAAGGTGAGATACCTAGTCATCTTGATCACATGATTTCTGCAGACTTGAATTTGGCCCTTCAAAAGTGACAGCACATTATTGGATGTAATTACAATATGTGTGATATTGTTTTCCTCCTTCAAAATTGGTATCAAAGCCTGATACAACTCTGTATAGGGCTCACATGCATGTCTAGTGCAATCTGGGTGTCAAAATCATTAATGAAATTAGCTTCAACCAGTGTCTGCACTTCCAAGTAAAAGCACTTGGCAAAAAGCACTTGGCAAACACTTGAATAGATTTGTCTCTCTTAAAGGAGATATTAAAAAAATTCATATTAGGAGTGGTCATCCTTTCAACTTCACCAAACTCTTTGATAATAAGGTCCTTGGTGTTAAGGTATAAACCACCAGCCTTCTTTAATTTCAGCATAACTAACTCTTGTCTCTCAGAGTCCAATAAGTTCATTACTGCTGCCAACATAGCGGTGTCAGGCACTCTAGCCATGCTAGCCTCAAAGAGATCCAGAAAATAGTGTACATTAGCATCCTAATAAACTTCAGTAAATTCGCTGGGTTAACTAAAAGTTGGTTATCATGACTACAGGGCCGAGGAACCTGTTGTAACCCTATACAACTGTAAGCTGCCATATTATCATGTTGCATGGAGGCTTCAATGGTCAGAACGAGGGTGAAAGAACAGACTTAATACACATGGTCCACTCATTATCCCATCACTATCTGGTTTCAACAGAAGGGTTCCTGTAGCAACTTGACTCAGATGATATTGGCAATTATTCTGACAAACCTCCAACTTAACTTAGTTTGTTACTTCGGAAAAATGGCAGCCTTCCACCTGAATTATAATTTATGTATTATCAGTCGGTTGGTTAGCGGACTAAACTATGCTCTTCAGGCTATATTTTCCTCTCCTAAAGACCATACTTGCTGTTACACGTTTTTGATTGGATGACCATGGCTCAATATGGTATTGGAAAGTAGGCCAACGTGCTCCTTCTGTTCTGCTCATATTTGACCAGTCTTATCATAATAATTTGGTAAAGCCTCAGGGCCCAACACTTCAATGCCCGTAAGCTATGCTATCACCTTTGAAATGTAGTTCTCTACTAAATGACCAGGCTCCATTCTGGTAAACAAAGAATAAATAGTACAAAAGGATGAGGCCCCCTGTAGTGAGCATTAAATGTTGAAATAAGCACAGTGGCGTCAGATATCAACTGCACAGGTTATATTCACCCAAAAAATAAGGTACGGGTTGATGACATTAGCTTTAAAAAACAAAATCTAATACATAATAATGAAGCTTTTTATTAATCAAGTAGTAAAGTTCACTGTAGTATAATATACTGCCAGTGGCTCTAAAGCTTTCTCCACTTTTATCCTATTAAGCTTTTATAACTTTTGGCATGAAAAGATCCCCTTGCAATTGGCATTCCTCTTCAGATATGATTTTTCATCAGGCGTTCTCATTGGTGCTCTTCTATTTACCAAACTGCACTCCAAAATTGGTATGTTAAAATATTGATATCTGAATTGGGCCAAAGTGGCAAAAACTAAGACTCAGAGTATTTTCCTGGAAAAGAGGCATTTTACCAAACATGGCTAAATTGCTCATAGATGGTCCAGATAATTATAAGGACCCTATTACTGATGTTTTTATGCTAGCATAGAGGTGGTTAGAATAATTCACTGAACTGATATAAAGGTGATAAAGGTATCAAGCCACAGCAGTGAAAGCTGATAGATCTAGTGTTTAAGGATCGTGCTGGTGGGGTTTTAGGGATCTTCTAATTAGTAGATTGATACTTTAGGCCACTACTTTTAATTGTAGAGGCATAATGGCATAATAACGACTAGATTGTTTGAATACATTTCTTAATAATAGCTAATATAAAATTAAATATTAAGAAAAATAACATCTAGATGGTTGATCAAACTATATTCAACAACCATGTAACGTACTTCCAGATGTGGGCCCATATTTTTGGGTGGAGTAAGGGATGATGAGTATACTCTCATACCTTCTTCTGATCCCATGAAGAGTAAGGGATGTCTAATGAATCCAACCAATCAACTCTCACTAGAGTTATAATTACCCTGGGGTGGAAGGATACTGGCACTGGCACGTTATCAAACGGTTGGAGGTAATTTAGGCTTTCCCCTTGCAGTTTTGGTTGCAGGTTAGTTTGCTGTAAGTTCCAATTATAATACTTATTAATACAAAGGGCATCTTTAAATGGGGATAGGTGTGGTGGTGTCCTGTCGCATTGGGGTTAGAGGCTAGGTAGCATAATAAAGTGATAGGAGTGTGGTGCTTTTCCAGTCCCAATGCTCTTGCAAATTTGCTTCAAACTGCAGTGAGCCAATAGAGATCTTGTAGGATAGCACTAGCTACCTGAATAATCCATCTACTTAGCAGATAGGTGGTATGCTTTTGGTAGTTGATGAAACCCGTGCCAACTGATGAACCTGTGCCAAAGGGCTTATCAATCCTGATAGGTGCCTGTTGGCCATTTTAAACCCATGTTTGTAATATAGTTTGGAGAGAGTTGAAAATGGGGGGATAATGGTAGTAAGGCAATGATTTAATTTTTATCAAAATCAACTTTATTTATCAAATTGGCCCAAGTGGATATAGTCAGTTAAACTTTCCTTGTCATTGACTATAATTATCTATTTTAAACCTTTCAATGATCTTCCACATATATATATCTAAAAATGGGGTTTATATAAATCTAAAAATGCATAGATGCATCCAGAAATGAGGGTTTGTGAATCTAAAAATGCATATATGCATCCAAGAAATAAGGCTTATATATTTTTATCTAAAATTACTGGATACATATGTTGCAGACTGGGACCAAAATAACCATAAAAAGTGTAACCTTTGGCTAAATTTTTGCTAATTTCAAGGCCAAAAAAATAATGGGTTTTTTTAAAATAGTGAAAGGGTTAAATGGGACGATGCTTTAATTTGTTAATTAGAGATGGTTGCCAAGCTTTATGAGTTTGGGGATCAAACCAAGGTTTCCTGCTGGAATTCAGCATCCAGCTTAGAAAGGTAAAAACGGCAGGTTTAGAGGCTGGGTACGGTTAACACATTCGTCGCCGTATCATCCAAATATGGGTGACATGGCGACGAATGTGTTAGTGAACAGTTCGTAGGTTTAGCATCGCTGCTAGCAATTTCAACTATGACGTCTTAAATGAAATTGATAGCTAAAAACCACCCAAAACCAACATTGGAGTTCCAAAGGTGTACATAAGAAAGAGATGCGCAAAATGAAGTTCCTAGCTGCGTGGTAGAGTTTTAGATTAGGTACAGAATACAAACATTAAAAAATCACATTATACTATACTTTTTATTAATTTATATATTTATGATAAGATAATATTTATATTACAGTATATTATAGTATTTGTTAAAGTAGTCCAAACACATTTGTGATGATTTTGGACAATTGTGACAATAGGTTAGATTATTTTTACTCGCTTCCCGGTATTCGACAATTTGTCGATAGTCACATTTGAGCCCCGTGAGAAACAACTGAATCGTGCTGGGCGACGAAAGTAAAACCTAGTTGGCCTTTGATACATCAAATCATCGTCCCTAACTAATCATCAACGTAGATAGAACAGCAGCTATTTAAATCAGAGATCGCTACATTGATTCCAATTACAATAAATTACACTTTTTATAACTGCATTTCGTCACCAATACCTTCATCGACCTTTTAAATATAAAACCTGGGATGCCACCGCCCACCGAGTCCACAACGCCGGACGATTGTCGGTTAGCACTTGTGCGGTACGCCGCGTCGTTAGGCTTTATGGAACTTGAGGGTAGCACGCTCAACGTGGTACAACAGCTCATCCACCAGCTACCACGTTTTGACTTAGGCGCCCCAGGCCTCCTGTGGCAACTCGTAACCGAAGGCCTTAAATTTGAACCCTGCTCCCAGGCGAAAGGTGCCATCATCACGTTATTGAATTTGTTGCTCGAGCGGGAGGAGGCGCACCGGGTGATGTTTCGGGCCCAAGTCTACTCTAACTTAAGGCGTGGGGCTCTGTTTGATGACGATATGCCAAGCGCCGTTGGCGTCCTCGAAGTTTTGACTGATGGCGGAAGGAACCTGGTGGGCCTCGAACGCGATTTCGCACCCTTTTTAAGCACCATGTTGGAAACCTGCGTGCGGGGCGGGGGCCGAGGGGCCGCAGGGTTGCTGCGGCTGGTGGCCAAGATCTTCAAGTTCAACTTTACAAACCTCAATTCGCGCGAGATCGGGGGGCTGCTCGCCCTCCTGCTCCGCCTTAAGCGAACTTGCCATACTGACGCCGAATTGGACGCCGCCCAGCTCGAGATCCTCGACGCGCTGGTCCGCTACGGCTTCGTGCATCCGCCGTGTCTAGATAGCTACCTTGAGCTCACCTGTGAGCTATTTGGTGGCCCTCTGGCCCGAGCGCAGGTTTGGGACGTGGTGCACAATCTATTCCGAAGCCACAATGCTTACCCTTCACTGACCATCCTGCGTGGGTGGGTGGAAGAGGGCCGGGGGTCCGCTATGGTTTTACTTGCCACTGCACTGTGGAGCAAGGCCCGCGTCACGTCGCTGAGTTTCCCGGCGTCCGCCATCCTGGAGTCGATCCTTGTGGCCTGCCGTAGAGGAAGCGCGGCAAGCGATGAGGCCTTGGAGGCATTAGCCATCTTGGTTGAGAGCGGGATAGAGATGGGATATCTCGAATGGGAACTTGTTATCGATGTGGTTGGGCAAGCCGGCCTCAGTTGTAGCCCCGTCCACATGCTTGCTCTGGCCTTCGACTCTTACGCCCGCCAACCATTCCCCGGGGACACCAAACGGCTGATGGCCCTGCTCGGGGATCTTCTACCCCTCCTCACCGCCGATCAGGCCGCCGGGCTTTTGGATTACCTCGATGCGGGCAACCTTTCCATACCCTCAAACCCGGGTTGGCGGCAGCTTGTCGATCGGGCGGTGGCTCGCTTCTGCAGCCGAGAATCGGTTGCCTTTAGGCCACGGCTCTTGGCAATCATTTCACGAACCTTCTCGGAGGCGAGTGAGCTTTACCTCGACGACCTTATTGAGAGGATAATAATCCCACTCATGGCCCGCGTCAACGAGGAGCCGGACCGGGACTTGGTCTATGGGGTGCTATCTTTAGTATTGGAGGCCATTCACCTCGCACCGCCACCACTACGCCACTCCCTCTTATGCCGCCTGACCCACTGCACCCCATCCGAATATTTGTCGACCCGGGAGCTTACGCCAGGCTTCGAGCTTGACCCCTGCGTTGCGGTTTTGGTGGGCGCCTCATTTTTATGGTCGGCCGGTGAGGCGCTCCAACCTGGCCACCTTCAACTGCTGCTTGACCAAGCGCGATCCTCTCCCAGTGCAACCGCCAAGCTGATCGCTCTCCACCTCTTGGCTGGCGTGCGAGCCGACACGGAGAACATCTTCGTCGCTTACCCGCGGCCTACCCTCGCTTCAGTTCGTGCTTCGCTTCGAGGGGTGCTCGATGGCGAACTTGTCGAGGGGTGCCTCATCCCCGCCCCAACCAATTTGGATACCGCCCTTACGGACAGGCTTCAAGACCATGCCGTGGCGAGCCTTCCCACCCTAGGGCGCACTGCCATCCTTAGGAACCGCTTTCAGGCGAAGGAATATTTGCAGCTGGTGCTTGACATTTTGGATTCGGAGCCCAGCTGGCAGGTGGTAACTTGCCTTTTGAAGGCCTTGCCAACCCAGCTAGCCAACCTTGCCCTTTTCTGGGATGCCGAGCGTGAGATCAATCAGCTGCGCCACAAACTCGTTTTGTGGATTACGGGCGCCACTTTCCTTTCGCAGGTGCGCGATTGGCCCTCGCCCCTCCGCCGCGGAGACCTGTACGTAGCGGCTTACCGGCTCCTTGGACCCCTGCTCGGCTTTCGGGTCAACTTCAGCAAGCAAGAGCGGGACGAACTGGTTTTGGCCTACCAGGTGGGTTTGCACCGGTGGCCCGCCACGGCCCGCGTGTGCATCCACTTTCTAACCGTCTGCTGCTTCGAACTGCCCATGTCGATGACCAAATTGCTGCCGAGTACCCTCGTCAAGCTGTCGCAGGTCATGTCGGCCGCCACCATCGGTGCGCCCATCTTGGAATTTCTCTCCTGCCTCGCTCGCCTGCCTAAGCTCTACGCTAACTTTGTCGACGACGATTTCAAGCGGGTGTTTGGCATCGCGTTGCAGTACATTCAGCTCCACAGCCGCACCGGCCACCTGGCCCATCTGCAGTACATCCTCGTCCTCGCTTACCACGTCATCTCGGTGTGGTTGGTTAATCTAAAGCTCGCGGACCGCCGCAAGTTTATCCCGTTCATCTTCCGCGGGCTCCAGCTGGCGAGTGGGGGGGAGGGGTCTGGTGAGCCGACGGATGCCTGCCTCGATATGGTGGCGCGGTACGCCTTCTCAACCCACCACTCCCGCTTCGCGCCCGACCCCCTAATCCAGTCCTCCATGGCCGGGCCTACCCAAACCTGGCTGCGAGGGGACGTGCTGATTTCGGTGCAGGCGGCCCCTGCCCTCAAATGGCTACACGTCGTCGTCCGCCGCCCCTCCGGGACAGTTCACTGGTTGACTGAGGGCTATCCAACTCCCGACGCCAACGTGGCCCAAACGCTCCTGCGCACGTGGGGCATCGAGGCCCAGCGGTTCCTCAATGCCGCCGCCGGGGTCGATACCGCCGATCCCCCCGCTCTACCCCCGCCCCCCGAAAGCGCAGTTAAAGCACAAGTGCGAAGGATGTTGGAGCGGCGCGGCGTAAGGTGCTCCCATCATCCCACTGAACTTCGCAACGTGCCGACCGAAGTGGCGGCCTTTGACCCTGGCTTTTTGCACCTGGGTCTTGGCTCTCGCGGTCCGCCGCCGCTGCTTCCTGTCCCATCCGACGAGGCCACGAGCCGGGCCATCGGCGTCCTGGACCGTATGCCGGTGGTTGACTTCCATAAGGTTGGGGTGGTCTATGTCGACCGGGGGCAGACCTCTGAGGTCGATATTCTACGGAACCGCGCGGGGAGCGCAGGCTATACCCGGTTCATCCGAGGGCTCGGGCGGCTCGTACGCCTGCGCGGGTGCCGAGAAGTTTACACCGGGGGGCTCGACACCGAGATGGATTTGGACGGCAGCCATACGCTGGCTTGGGGGGATGGGCTAAGCCAGCTCGTCTTCCACGTCGCGACTCTGATGCCCACCGCCCCCGCCAACGACCCCCACTGCGCGGCCAAGAAGCGCCATATCGGGAACGACTACGTGTGCGTCGTCTATAACGACAGCGGGTCCCCGTACCGCTTCGACACCCTCCCGGGCCAGTTTAACCTCGTCAACATCCTCGTCACCCCCGTCCCATCTAAAGCCGATCCCGCGCAGCCGCAGCACTGCCTAATCCAAGCTCAGGTGCGCCAAGACCTCCCCGAGCTATCCCCCCCGCTCGAGCCCCAGCTCGTGGCCGCCGACCACGCGGCCGGCGTGGTGCGCCAGCTTTCGCTGCACGCGGCCATCTTTGCCCAGGTCTTCCTCAAGGCCGGAAGTTACGCCACCCACTGGACGGAGCGCCTGCGCCAGATTCGGCGCCTCCATTCGCGACTCCACCCGCTCGACGGGTAGCTTCAGCAAACCACGTCACATCCGATGGTTTACCCCCCGTTGGAGACTTTTGGGGTTGGTTTTAACTGGTGGAAATCATCTACCCAGCCCATTGGTTTGTATTATACCTTTCTGCCATACCAGATGAAATTGGTTCCCAAATTTGTAACCATGCGCCATGACATCCCCAACGTCCTAGGACTTAGCTGGAGGTGGTAAACCTTGACCTGGGATCCAACAAAAGATCGCAACAGCTGGAAAAAGGATGCCCTATAGATTGATTAATAAAGCGGTTGGTACTTTATACCCAAGGGTAAGCCTACCTAACGAAGGTTCGTTAAACTATACCAGAGTCGGGTCAGACTAACTTTACGACCCTATCTTCACGCCATCCAAGGCTGAGAAAGCGTTAACTGGAGATTTCCCCTTGAGAAGTGTAGTGCCTCATATCTAGGCGGCTCCAAGGTCCATATCAACCTTGGTTTGGCTCCCCCTGCCTGTAAAATCTGATAACCGTAGCTATGGAAGCCGTACTGTAAGGTTTCGGCTGGCTTGTGACTTGGATAGGTTAATCCCTCTAATTATAAAAATTCTACCTAAGCGGCCTACCCTATTTCCAATATAAACCTAACGTGAGCTAAGGTAGTTCAGATCCGATCGGATAGATGTTACCGAGGCCTTACCAAAGAACCTACTTTTAAAAGGTTCAACTGGCAGATATGGTTTACAATATCTGGGCAATCCTATCGAGTAACTTTACATCTCATGCCTAAAACCATTGTAATTTTAGATCCCGTTACCCATATGCTGGTAAGGTACCGTTTGGTGGTAAGGTGTGAACCTAGCCAGAGCTTACTAAACTAGAGCTTCTACCGGTAAAAAGAAACCCATCCAAAGTAGGGCAGTATCCGCCACTAGCTTGCAACTTGGCTAACGGTATTTATTCTAAACTTTAACTGGTATTTAATAGAGTGTTTATGAAGCTACCCATATGTAAATTTATAGACCAATAAGGCTACCAACAAGCCTTGGGATCGGGTATAAACTGGATGTTGGTATGTATAGCGTAAAAAAGCTAAAACTCTAGGTTGGGACTCTCAGTGCTAAACAACAAGCTACAAATGATACCCTAACCCTAAAAGGCTTACTGTGACGTCAGTGGCATAGATAAAAGAAGAGGTAGGTTGAGGATTTAGGTTTAGGCGGGTGAGGTTTGCAATGACCAGATTATATGTTCACCCAATGATTTTACCTTATATAGTTAACCGTATACCTATATAAGTAGAAACATTGGTTGTATACCTATATGCAATTATATTTTATTCAAGGTGAGGGGGCTGGGGGACCCTTCTTACCAGCACATATAAAATATTGAGGATAAAAAACTCACTAAAGCTAAGAAAACTTAACCTCCAACTATCCTGAGATACCTGAGTATGACTTCCAATTGTAGGTTTCACTCCCCTAACTATATCTAAGCTATCACACAAGAGCAGCTAGTAAGGAAGTGGGGGTGTCCTTGGGGCAAGGTTCAATGTCAGCAAGGTATGGATTATCCAGCATGATACCTGCAAAGGACAACACTTCAAAGCCATTGGCCAACAATTCCTCAGCTTTGATGGAAGTGGAGGTGTCAGAATTGCAGATGACCACATAATCCAACCTTTTGACTGAATAAGATTTGATGATTAAGTTATAATTGTATAGGATCAGCAATAGTGGCCGATTGATGAGAATATTATTGGGCATCATCCCCAATGATAATGGAGGTTGCCAACTAATTATTTTTGTCAGGCATCATCTCCAATGATATTTGAGGCCACCGACAGATGATAATTTTGTCTCGCATCATCCCCAATAAATATCAAGCAATAATATGATATTGGAATAACACCTGATAGTTAAATTATAGGGAATCATTCAGAGTGGAATGGATTGGAGTTATCAGAAACTACTAAAATGTTCAAATGCCAGAGGAAGAGTAGAATTGTCATTGGCTGAAACAATTGGTTTCAAGTACCTAATACCAATTATTCGGTCTGCCAAACACCCAAGTATTATGCTGCCTAAAAAACCTAAGGCAATGGTACCCAACAAAATTTGATACCTAACACTGAGGGTCAAACCAGTATAGGAGCACAAAATAATTCTCAGCGGACAGCTGAAAAGTTGTGTGCCAATTTCAACTATAAAAACCCCAAATTATTCCCTAATAAAATTAGATTAAAACTTGATAATAACTTTATTGTTTAACCTTGGTTATTTAAATATTACTTTTAAGAGAAGAGTGCAAGAATCAGATATCCTTAAGTTGGTTTTATCAAAATCTTTGCTTGGCTCTGCAAAAAGGGAATAGGGAAAGTGTTCCCTACCAGTATCAAAATATCTTCAAGAGGAAGAAGGCACCTGTCTAGCGTTGGACGATACTCTCAATGTGGCTTTTGAGGAATTCAACTTAAATAATAGTCTTCATACTATTATTACTCCAGTTACTCAATTTCATTCAATTAATCAATGCAAGGATCCATAAATCTGTGCAGTTGAAATCCAGGGCCAGAAGTGAGCTATCAAAGCCCTAGATTTTAACATTGGTGCTCACTACAGGGGTAGTTGAGTTGTCAAAAGCCAATTTAAATAATGATATCTTATAAGGAAGAGCTTCAGAAGCTCTGGGCAGAACTACATGCTGTCAATGAAAATATACTCAGCTCAGCATCTCAAGCTGATGTTAGTATATTAGAGGAGTATATGATCAAGGCGGAGGAGATGCTCAAACAATTAGGAATAGTTAATAATGACCTGTGTGGGAAAGTTGCCTCTTTGAAGCAGAAAGAGGGTGAACTTGTCAAAGAAATTTTATTTCAGAAAACCAAATGGGAAGCAGATCAAGAATGTATCTGGCACTTTTATGAGGAGATGGTGAAAATGACCAAGCAGATTGAGGAATTGGAAAATCACAAATATGATTGTGAGCAGTTTGAGGCAAATAAGGCTGATTAAAAGGCAAGTGGAACTTCAATTGGAAAGACCTCTCCACCCCAAAATATGCCCAAACCATTTGCTGGTGTGTCAGAAATGACTCCCAAAGCCACTCCTATGGCTTCTCAATTAGCTTGCAAGGTTTTCTATGAGTGGAGCAACCAAGGAATTTCATAATATGCCAAATTACCCACTTTTCAGAGATAACGCCCTGGCATTTTTCTTCTTGTTTGAGATGACCATGTTTGGTTATATGAACCATCAAAAAGTGGTGACAATAATGAACTGCCTTAGCACAGAATGCCAAAATCTGGTCCTACCTTACCTCAATGGAGATGATTAATCATATGCAGAAGCAAAAGCAGCTATTATGTTGGAGTTTGGAAGCCCTAGTCAGATGGCAAATCATAAGCAAGAGTTCATGGGTATCCAATTCTGCAAAGATGAAACCCTGGCTAGTTTTGCCAACCAGATTTACCAAGAAGGTCAGATCTTGGCAGGAGCAAATGTGTTAAATGATTTTGATGCACGCATAGCAATGCAGGCAGCACTTAGGCCCTACCACAAATTGCATCATATTATGGAAGCAGCACTAATTTCTGAAATAATGACCTCGCAGATGGTGGACCATCTGAAGATGTTGGGAGCAACTTTTGATGCGCCCAATCAATTTTATGGGGAAATTTCAACTGAGGAGATCAAACTATAGTGGAATTAGAAGATAAAAATTCCATTGAGCAATGAAATGTTGTTATTCAAGCAGAATCAAGTAGTGATGGGGAAAACCCTGATGGATCCAAGTGGAAGGATAAATCAACTAGCCATTAATGAAAAAATGGAGTGATGGGGCAATTTGCCACCCAAAATTGGCAGAAGAAGCTATGACAATTTGTAAATGTTGTGGTTCATCAAGAGGAGGATGAAACTGCCCAGAATTTGGGAAAAGGTCTTGCAGTCTATATGCAGAATTATTTAGCACTGCAAGAGAACCTGTTTCACCAGATATCTACAAGGAATAAAGCCATTGGCAGGACCAGCTCAGGTTGCAACTGGGTCCTCCATGAGAAGCTCTGAGGCATTAGATGATATGAGAAATGTGAGGCGATGAATCCAGAGAATAGTGGATGAAGCTGGTTGAACTTAAATTAGTCATTTAATGAGCAAATGCAAGAAATGCTGAAAATAGTATCTGATCCAGACAACTTTAGCAACTAAATTATTACCAAATTAATCTGAGTGAGTAGTGGATCAGTTACAGATCTATCAGCAGATTTAATCAAACGTTCTAATTGGCAATTAAAGCTGATAAGTAGGATCCAATATAGACAAATTGGATAGAAAAAACGTATCCATTGACAAGAAATAGGATCAGATCTCAAAGAATTTGGATTAAGAAAAATGTATCAAGTTAATCTGAATGTCTGAGTCAACAAATAATGATGGAGAGAAATTTAAAAAAGTAAAAATGAGTTGGACGCCTATGGATGGGACCGTTTGAGATTATCAAGTTGGTAAAGGATGCCTATACAATCAAATATTGAAGATGGTCAAATAGTCAATAGGTCCACATGAAATAATTAAAGTATTGGTCTTGAAAAATATAAATATTAGAAAAAAAGGATAAAAAGATAAAAAGATGCATAAAAAATATAAAAAGTAAAAAATTATAAAAAATTTAATTTATTTCATTGAGAAGTGATGCATCTGGCAATATTTCCACCTACCAAGCGTGGAGGAAGGGATAAAATAATGGGCATGAGGCCCAATCATTGGCAGGATCAGGATGTGCTGAAACTAGATCTGCCAGAATAGTAACTATCAATGAGATTTTGAGACCTGTCATGAGGTTGGTACAGGTGGCAAGGTGCCAGAGGAACTCATCCTGGGGTTTATGCAGGTGGCAAAGTGCCAGTGAAACCCATCCTGGGGTTTGTACAAGTGGGCCTGTTGATCTTTTACAACTGATGTGAAGATGGGACTGGCGCGGCATGATGTCATGGGAACTGCGCCAAAGAAGAGGTGGCAACAGGTAGCAACTAAGGATACAAAGTCATCAAATTGAGCAGAGAATAGGGGCGTTAAGTTTTAACAGACCTACACTACGCTGAGGACATAGAGATATGACAAACCAAATATGAGCTCCAGCTGAGGCAGCTTCCATTCCCAAGGGTTCTATCTTATATTAGATATCTGGTCAAGAAAGGGGATGTGTTAGAATTGCAGATGATCACATAATCCAACTTTTTGTCTAAATATAAGATTTGGTAATTAAGTTTTAATTGTATAGGATCAGCAATAGTGGCCAATTGATGAGAATATTGTTGGGCATCATCCACAATGATATTAGAGGTCGCTGACTAATGAATTATTGCCAGGCATCATCTCCAATTAAATGAGGCCACTGACAGATGATAATTTCATCAGGCATCATCCCTGACAAAATCAAGTAATAATTCAATATTGGAACAACACCTTATAGTCAAAGTATAGGGAATCATTCAGAGTGAAATGGATTGGAGTCATTGGTAACTTAAAATGTCCAAACGCCGGAGGAATATTAGAATTGTCATTGGCTGAAACAATTGGTTTCAAGTACCTAATACCAACTTGTTTGTTCCGCCAAACACCTGAGTATTATGCTGCCTAAGAAACCCAAGCTAATGGTACCTGATGAGATTTGGTGCCTAACACTGAGGGTCAAACCAGTATAGGAGCACAAATATGTTAAATTAAATTTATTTGGGGTATGTTAACCAGGGGACAGACAATACCAAAATCAAAACAAAAAAACTGATTGAAAACGAATGGAAAGAAATAAAACTACTAACCAGGCGTGGAGCGGAAACTGCTAACCCACCATGTCAGAGGGTGAGGGGGGGTTGGGTGGTTGGACTTCAGACAAATGCGCCCCAATCATGGGATTTTGATTAAAGTAGCAGTTCAAAGTGGAGAGCCAGGGCGTTGGGGCATCTGCATAGTGGGGGTGGAAGTCAGAGTATATGAGTTTTCCACCTCCTCATTAAGATTAGCGTGATAAAGCGCTTCAACAAATTCTACAACAAGAATTTCAGCTTCTTTGTGGGCTTTGGGAAGCTGGGCAAAAAGGGAGATACTGTGGCGGGTGATTTTAGCTGAAGGGTTGAATTTGGTGAGCGGTGCAACATTTATGACAGCAACTTCAGCATCATCAAATAACTTTGAGATGTCGCTGCAGGTAGATTCAGGGAAGTTGGGGGGGGGAAGAAGAGGGTGGGCAGGCCATGCTGGAACTGAGCCACTGATTGGGCCACTGCTTTGCATAGGGTTGGGCACTGAGGAGAGGCCACCGCAGCTAAGGTGAGCTGGTGGTCACTTTGGTAGGGGGCTGCATTGGGCAGAGGAGTGAAATGTCTGGGGATGGGGTTTCATCAAAGTCAGGAAGGAAAAATTCGGCCTGACTATAATTGTATTGGCTGAGAGGTTGACTGGAATGCTCACTAATGAGAACGTTACCTGATTTGTCAACCTCAGCCAATAGAAGCCCATGGATTTTGGTTCACAAGAATAGTGGTGTTAGAAGTTGGGTGGGTGGGAGTGGGTGAATGGGCGGGTGCTTGGGTGCAAAGGGTGGTCCAAGCCTGGCTCTTATTGGCTGGGGTGGGTTTATGTGGGAGAATGTGGCTGGAAGATTTGGGGGGGCCAATTTCCCATTCTGGCCCATTGAATGAGATTGGAGGGTGGGAGGGGGCAGCGAAGTGCCCCATACAGGACCCACGGAGGGGGGCTCTGAAGCTGCAGCAGCGGAAGTGGCATGTGGGCAAGCTTTTTTTGCATTGTTGAGCCCAAAGCAGAGGGGACAAATCTGCCAACCATTATTGACCTGAGCCCAAAAGAAATGCTCTGGCGCTGCTGTGACACTAGCATGGGGGAATTTGGTGGGCTATGGCAGGGTGGTGTGGGATGATGGTGGCAGTTGCGCAAGGGGCAGTGAGGCGCTCTGCACCAAAGGGTATTTCAAAGATGAGGTTGGGCTGAGTGCCATAAGCCATAAGCCCCATGACTGACTGGTCATATAAAACTTGGGGTAGGAGGTGAGATGGGAGATTTGCAAATGACACCACCAGGGTGGTGTCCAAAGGGAGGCGAGTATGGGTAGTAATAATAGGGGTATTTTTATTAATTGAAGGAGTTATTGCCGCTGCTGCAGCGTCCTCCTATGTTTGGAACCCAATATCAAAGTAGCCCTTAAATGGGCGGAAGTTGATAAAGCCAGCTGGTGCAAAGGCCATGATGGCTAAGTTGATAATTGCCTTGTTGGCATATGGGAATAAATGCCCATAGTCAACGCAGAGGCAAAATCAAATGGTATAACGAGGGAGGGCGAGTAGATGGGGGTGAGAAGGGTGGATGCGCGCCAGGCAGAGCGCTAAATCCTGTGGGGGGATAAATTGGCCTGACAAGGTGGGCAGGCTGTTCAAGCCCATCCAAACGCGCGTTTTCCCGCTGGGCGGAAAATGCTAGGCGGTGGAGCACTGCTGCTCCACACTGGGGTGGCAGGCGGTAGATCTTAGGCCATTGAATAGGAAATGGGCGTGGCAAGATGGTGGTGGATAAACAAATTTTTTTTAAATAAATCGCTTGAAAGTGAGATTGCGCGGAAAGAGTTTTAGGAGCACAAATAATTCTCAGCAAACAGCTGAAACGTTGTGTGCCAATTCCACCTATAAAAACCCTAGATTTATTCCCTAATAAAATAAAATAAAACTTTATAATAACTTTATTGTTTAACATTGGTTGTTTAAACATTACTCTTAAGAGAAGAGTGCAAGGATCAGATATCCTTAAGTTGTTTTTATCAAAATCTCAGCTTGCTCTGTGAAAAGGGAATATGGAAAGTGTTCCTTACCAGTACAAAAATATTTTCAAGAGGAAGAAGCACCTGTCTAGCGTTGGACAATACTCTAAAAGTGGCTTTTCTTGATTCAACTCTGATAATAGTCACCATACTATTATTGCCCCATTTACTCAATTTCATTCAAATAATTAAAGCAAGGATCCATGAATCTGTGCAGTTGAAATCCAGGGCCAGAAGTGAGCCATCAAAGTCCTAGATTTTAACAGGAGGGAAACTAGAGAGCGCATATGTAGATTCCTGAGTTGGCTTAGCCGTAGGGTTAATTTAGGGGCTAACGCCATCATTCTAAAACTTTAGCTGTTTATGTACTAAGTATTTGGATATCAAATAAGCAATTAGCATGGCATGGTTAGAAAACATCGTAATGAGTTTGGATCTCAACCATAAGGAGGAGATGGACCAGCTGAGGAGAGAAGTTGGCTATCCTTTCTGACCTTAGACACACCATGGATAGAATTTTGATTAAAGACAAGTAGGCCTAGGTTAATAAACAGGAATTATAAGATGTGGTTACTGTCATAGTTAGATGACATAATTGTAGGATTGGATTGCAAAAGTATGGAGGAGATGGGCCAGGCATGAGGAGTCTAAGTTAATCCTCCCTGGACTTAGATAATGTGGATAGACTATGGGGTAAGGACGAGAAGGCCTTGGTTAATTAACAGGAATCATGGGATGGGTCCATGTCTTGGTTAATGGACATAATTATAAAGATGGATTACAAGGATAAGGAGGAGATGGGAAGGCCATAGGAGTCAAGTTAGCTATCCTCCCTGATCTTAAGTACAATATGGATAGACATTGGGTTTAGGCCAAGCAGCCCTAGGTTGATCTCAGAATTAATTGATTGGGATTCCTATTATTGTTAGATAACACAATTGAGGGATTGGATTTCAAGGATAAGGTGGAGATGGGCCAGGGGAGAGGAGTCAAGTTGGCCACCTCCCTGACCTTAGATGCACCGTGGATAGATGCTGGGTTAAGGCCAAGAAGTCCTAAAATAATCAACAGGAATCATGGGATGAAGCCCTGTCATGGTTTGATGACATCATTGTGGGATTGAATTGCAAGGGTAAGGAGGAGATAGGCCAGGCCAAGAGAGTCAAATTGGCCACCCTCCCTGGCCTTAGATATACCATGGATAGATGTAGAGGTAAGGTTAAGCAGGGCTAGGTTAATCAATAAGAATCATGGGATGGGGTCCATGTCATAATTAAATGACATAATTGAGGGATTAGATTATAAGAATAAGGTAGAGATGGTCCAGTGCAGAAGAGTCAAATTAGCCACCCTCTCTGACCTTAGATAAACCGTGGATAGATGCTGAGGTAAGGCTTTGCAAAACTAGATTAAACCCAGGAATCATGGAATGGGTCCCTGTCATGGTTAAATAAAATAAATTGTATGATTGGTTTGCAAGGATAAGGAGAAGATGGGCCAGGCTAGAGAAGTCAAATTGGCCACTCTCCCTATAATTTGATACACCGTGGATAGATGCTGAGTTATGTCTAAGCAGGCCTAGGTTAATCAAAATAATCATGTTATGGGGTTTCTGTCATTATAATTGACATAATTATGCGGAGGATCTTAAGGATAAGGGGGAGATGGGACAGGCAAGAGGAGTTAAGTTGGCCACCCTCCCTTGCCTTAAATACACCATGAATAA
This sequence comes from Massospora cicadina, assembly GCA_022478985.1. NCBI lineage: Eukaryota > Fungi > Entomophthoromycota > Entomophthoromycetes > Entomophthorales > Entomophthoraceae > Massospora > Massospora cicadina. Next base: position 841 of record JAKSZP010006042.1, on the reverse strand, counting down.
ATGATGAGGTAAGGAAAGCAGGCCTAGGGTAATTAACAGAATTATAGGTGGGTTCCTGTCATGGTAAAATGACATCATTATATGATTGGATTACAAAGATAAGAAAGAGATGGGCCTGGCCATTAGAATCAATTGCTATCCTACCTGGCCTTAGATACACCATGTTTAGATGCTGTGTTAAGGCCAACAGGCTTAGGTCAATCAACAGAATTATGGGATTGATTTCTATCATGTAAAATGTCTTACCAGTAAGAGTGGATTGCAAGGATAAGAAAGAGTTTTGCCAGGTCAGAAGAGTTAAGTTAGCTATCCTCCCTGCCTTAGATACACCATAGATAGACTATGAGTAAGGCCAAGAAGGCCTAGGTTAATCCCAGGAATCATATGATGGGGTCCCTGTCATGATTAGATGACATTATTTAAATTAGCTTTCAAGGATAAAGAAAAGATGTGCCAGGTCAGAGTTGTCAGGTTGGCCACTCTCTCTGACCTTAAATACAACATGGATAGAATATGGGGTAAGCTAAGCAGGCCTAGGTTAATCAACAAGAAATATGGGATGGGTCCCTGCTATAGTTAAATGACATCATTGTAGGATAGGATTGCAATGATAAGGAGAAGATGGGCCAGTTTAGAAGAGTCAAGTTGACCACCTTCCCTTGGCCTTAGATACACCGTGGATAAATGCTGAGTTAAGGCCAAGTGTAAGTATCAGGGAGTGTCCTTTGGCTCTCGATTGGGCTAACTTTCTGTTCCCAAATAAAAAGACACCAAAGAGGATGGCGGTACCCCTCATTACCCAGGGCGATCTCGCTCACATAGTTGATGAGTGATGGGTGAC